>CAXAQZ010000789.1:0-5000 GCA_963971145.1 Sussaba pulchella
CGACGGCCTTCCTCGCTCTCATTCGCTCCTACTACGCCCGCCTTGACTCGCTGTCCTTTCGTTCTCCTCAACTCTCCTCGTTTGTCTCCTCTACGCTTTTCCAATAATCTTCTCGCCTCTTCCTCGTCGCCTTTCACTCCTCTCACTCTCTTTCTTACTCTCTTCTCGTCGCCTGTCTCTCCTCTCAACACCCTCAAACTCGAAATATCACGGTAAACGCTCGAAAAATGAAACAATGCTAAAACTCTCCGAAACTATCCTCGCACGCCTGTCGCAATTGGGATCTCGGATTGAAGTGACGAGTAAAGGCCGTCGTCGTCTTCTTGCTTCTTCTTTGTCGATTCTCCCTGCTGATTGGCTGCGACGGGGACTGCTCGAATCGATCCATCGATTACCGATGGGTCGCTGGTGCTGCGGGTGGCGTCGCTGATTGGGTTAAAGCAGCCAATCGGGGTCGTGCGTTCGAATCTCGTCGGGGTCCGGGTGAAGGCGCTCGTTCGCGCCACTGGCATCGGGGCTCGCTCCAACAGGCCTCCGCCGAGAGTCCGTAAGGTGGCTCCCTCAGATGGTTGTTTTCGACACTAGTTGTGCCTTCCTCGGCCCGCGAGTGTTACGGGTTCCAGTGTTTGACAGCTCGACTCCCGTTGTGGGCCACCTCGCGGTTGTGTGTGGGGATTCCGTCGCGAGGGTGGTCGGGAGTGAGCTGTCCGGGTCGTCGGGTGATGATCAAGTAAAAAAGTGGCCAGTGGTGCGCGAGTTTCCCGTTTCATGGGTTAAATTCGGTGCTTTCCGGGGCCCTCGGGGAATTTTCAGGTTATCCCCGGATTCTGCGGCGGTGTGGGTCTGGGCTCGATTTTAAGAGGCCGTGGGACTCCTGATCCGTTCAGGGAATTTCTCCCAGTGCCTCTGCAGCGTCCTGATGACTCCCACACCGTCTCCAGGGTTCCGTTCTCCTTCGGTGTAGCTGCGGGGCCTTCGTTGAGTTGGCGACGGGTCATCCCTCGTCACTGAGGGGTCACAGGTGAGGATGGGGTATTATTTAAGGGATGTGGGGGGAGGAGGGTAAGAGGGTGTATTCTGGGAGGGTGTGGGGATTAATATCAATTAGTTGTATATTTTTCAGGTATTGGATCTGCGACGGCTGGCCTGGAGCGGGATTCGGGTCCGGATCTGCGACGGGGATAACTGGACGGAGGGTGGTAGGTATCAGGGTGCTGATGGGGGGTAGGGTAAGTTTGTGTACAATTCCATTATTTTAATTCCTAGTTTATTATTCCGAATCTGTTCTATTATTCTAATTCTATTATCCTATTCTACTTTTGTCGGGGCATAGTGTTAATATTTAATTATAATGTTTCAGGTGCCGAGGACGCAGCGAGGACTTCGATCCGGGTCGGGGGAGAACTTGTGACCGCCACGTTACAACCTAAATATACGTTTTCGCGACTTTGCCAGTCGGAATTTATACCCCAACCCATTTTTTTTTCTTTATTTTTTTTATTAAATTGCTATTATTGCAATCGTGCAAGCAACTATTTTATCACGCTCCCCCGGTGACTTAGTTCGCTTATTTTTTCAAAATCGTTGGATTAATGGGAAATAAAAATCATTCAGACGCTTTTAGAACTTCTTTGTATTAGTTTGCAATTGTTTTGAAAGGTTTTTTCCCCTATGCTCCGATAGCAAAATCAGCCAAAAGTACTGCCAGCGCCGCGCTACGGCCAATTTCAACAGTTGGTCTACCTTTTAAGTCGGCGCTGCACGGACCAACCGCTTTTGTTCGTGTGTCTCTCCAGCCCGGTCTGTCCGTGCCCGGGTTTTTCTCTGACAGCTGCGAGAAAACCCGTTAGCGTTGTGCTGCTTGCGATCATCGCATTGAAAAGGTCAATGGAGTTGTGACATAAAAGAAGTGATTCACAAGTGAATGCCATTGAATAAGAATGTGATTAACCTGGAAGTACCATCCACCAGTACCACAATTAACAAAATCCGAAGGCATAACCCCATCTGTACGCGCAGTGAATAGGCGATGGCCCCACCCATGCGCCTAGGATCAAGGACCAACGGCTTTGGAGTGAATTCGGAAATCTCATAATAAAATATCTGTGTGAATAACCGGTAATTTCCGCTATTTTTAAATATAGCCAAAGTTTTATTATAAGTTTGTATGAATTTAAAAAAAAACTAAAATTACATATACAAATTTTAAAAAGTTTAAGTTTTCACATATTACGCAGATTCAAAAATATAAAAAATTAATTTCCGTATTTATTTCCGATTTTTCTTCGAGTCCTTACTTTGGCGATTTCAATAGAAAAGTTTTTAAAAAGACGTTTATGTCGTATTTCCGATTTACATTAAAAAAATCTTCAAAAAACTTGTTATTGAAAAAACGATCCCACAAAAACATTAACAGATGTTGGTGACTGTACGGCACACATAACCTAGAAAAATGAAATAAAAATAGACGTTGCATTTTTTTCAAGAGAAACACAGCCGGTAGAAAAATCTAGAAAAAAAATATATTGCAAGCAATGATGTGAAAAAATAACGGAAAAATGTTGGCTATTATACGAAAATTTAAGGACAGCGGAAAAATTGTTTAAAGATAAGAAAGTATTCTTCGGTAAGGTTACGTTAGAATTTCAGGTTAATCGGATTTTACAGTGAAAAATGTCGTCGACACCTATGACATATTTCCATACAATCAACAAAATATATTTCTTTTTATTCTAACTGTTTTTCACTGGCTTTGAGTTTTGGTCCATTTGTGTGTTTGTGTGTTTGAGTGTTTGTGTGTTTGTGTGTTTGTGTGTTTGTGTGTTCGTGTGATTGTGTGTTTGTGTGTTTGTGTGTTTGTGTGTTTGTGTGTTTGTGTGTTTGTGTGTTTGTGTGTTTGTGTGTTTGTGTATTTGTGTGTTTGTGTGTTTGTGTGTTTGTGTGTTTGTGTGTTTGTGTGTTTGTGTGTTCGTGTGTTTGTGTGTTTGTGTGTTTGTGTGTTTGTGTGTTTGTGTGTTTGTGTGTTTGTGTGTTTGTGTGTTTGTGTATTTGTGTGTTTGTGTGTTTGTGTGTTTGTGTGTTTGTGTGTTTGTGTGTTTGTGTTTTTGTGTGTTTGTGTTTTTGTGTGTTTGTGTGTTTGTGTGTTTGTGTGTTTGTGTGTTTGTGTGATTGTGTGTTTGTGTGTTTGTGTGATTGTGTGTTTGTAGGTTTGTGTGTTTGTGTGTTTGTGTGTTTGTGTGTTTGTGTGTTTGTGTGTTTGTGTGTTTGTGTGTTTGTGTGTTTGTGTGCTTGTGTGTTTGTGTGTTTGTGTGTTTGTGTGTTTGTGTGTCTGTGTGTTTGTGTGTTTGTGTGTTTGTGTGTTTGTGTGTTTCTGTGTTTGTTCGTTCGTTCGTTTGTATGTTTGTGTGTTTGAGTGTTTGTGTGTTTGTGTGTTTGTGTGTTTGTGTGTTTGTGTGTTTGTGTGTTTGTGTGTTTGTGTGTTTGTGTGTTTGTGTGTTTGTGTGTTTGTGTGTTTGTGTGTTTGTGTGTTTGTGTGTTTGTGTGTTTGTGTGTTTGTGTGTTTGTGTGTTTGTGTGTTTGTGTGTTTGTGTGTTTGTGTGTTTGTGTGTTTGTGTGTTTGTGTGTTTGTGTGTTTGTGTGTTTGTGTGTTTGTGTGATTGTGTGTTTGTGTGTTAGTGTTTTTGTGTGTTTGTGTGTTGGTGTGTTTATGTGTTTGTGTGTTTGTGTGTTTGTGTGTTTGTGTGTTTGTGTGTTTGTGTGTTTGTGTGTTTGTGTGTTTGTGTGTTTGTGTGTTTGTGTGTTTGTGTGTTTGTGTGTTTGTGTGTTTGTGTGTTTGTGTGTTTGTGTGTTTGTGTGTTTGTGTGTTTGTGTGTTTGTGTGTTTGTGTGTTTGTGTGTTTGTGTGTTTGTGTGTTTGTGTGTTTGTGTGTTTGTGTGTTTGTGTGTTTGTGTGTTTGTGTGTTTGTGTGTTTGTGTGTTTGTGTGTTTGTGTGTTTGTGTGTTTGTGTGTTTGTGTGTTTGTGTGTTTGTGTGTTTGTGTGTTTGTGTGTTTGTGTGTTTGTGTGTTTGTGTGTTTGTGTGTTTGTGTGTTTGTGTGTTTGTGTGTTTGTGTGTTTGTGTGTTTGTGTGTTTGTGTGTTTGTGTGTTTGTGTGTTTGTGTGTTTGGGTTTTTGGGTGTTTGTGTGTTTGTGTGTTTGTGTGTTTGTAAGTTTGGGTGTTTGTGTAGTTGTGTGTTTGTGTGTTTGTGTGTTTGTGTGTTTGTGTGTTTGTGTGTTTGTGTGTTTGTGTGTTTGTGTGTTTGTGTGTTTGTGTGTTTGTGTGTTTGTGTTTGTGTGTTTGTGTGTTCGTATGTTTGTGTGTTTGTGTGTTTGTGTGTTTGTGTGTTTGTGTGTTTGTGTGTTTGTGGGTTTGTGTGTTTGTGTGTTTGTGTGTTTGTGTGTTTGTGTGTTTGTGTGTTTGTGTGTTTGTGTGTTCGTGTGTTTGTGTGTTCGTGTGTTCGTGTGTTTGTGTGTTTGTGTGCTTGTGTGTTTGTGTGCTTGGGTGTTTGTGTGTTCGGGTGTTTGTGTGTTAGTGTGTTTGGGTGTTTGTGTGTTTGTGTTTTTGTGTGTTTGTGTGTTTGTGTGTTTGTGTGTTTGTGTGTTTGTGTGTTCGGGTGTTTGTGTGTTAGTGTGTTTGGGTGTTTGTGTGTTTGTGTTTTTGTGTGTTTGTGTGTTTGTGTGTTTGTGTGTTTGTGTGTTTGTGTGTTTGTGTGTTTGTGTGTTTGCGTGTTTGTGTGTTCGTGTGTTTGTTTGTTTGTGTGTTTGTGTGTTTGTGTGTTCGTGTGTTTGTGTGTTTGTGTGTTTGTGTGTTTGTATGTTTGTGTATTTGTGTGTTTGTTCGTTTGTGTGTTTGTTTGTTTGTGTGTTTGTGTGTTTGTGTGTTTGTGTGTTTGTGTGTTTGTGTGTTTTTGTGTTTGTGTGTTTGTGTGTTTGTGTGTTTGTGTGTTTGTGTGTATGTTTGTTT
>CAXAQZ010000789.1:10000-30000 GCA_963971145.1 Sussaba pulchella
GTTTGTGTGTTCGTGTGTTTGTGTATTTGTGTGTTTGTGTGTTTGTGTGTTTGTGTGTTTGTGTGTTTGTGTGTTTGTGTGTTTGTGTGTTTGTGTGTTTGTGTGTTTGTGTGTTTGTGTGTTTGTGTGTTTGTGTGTTTGTGTGTTTGTGTGTTTGTTTGTTTGTGTGTTTGTGTGTTTGTGTGTTTGTGTGTTTGTGTGTTTGTGTGTTTGTGTATTTGTGTGTTTGTGTGTTTGTGTGTTTGTGTGTTTGTGTGTTTGTGTGTTTGTGTGTTTTTGTGTTTATGTGTTTGTGTGTTTGTGTGTTTGTGTGCTTGTGTGTTTGTGTGTTTGTGTGTTCGTGTGTTTCTGTGTTTGTCTGTTTGTGTGTTTGTGTATTCGTGTGTCTGTGTGTTTGTGTGATTGTGTGTTTCTGTGTTTGTGTTTTTGTGTGTTCAGGTGTGCGTGTGTTTGTGTGTTTGGGTGTTTGTGTGTTTGTGTGTTTGGGTGTTTGTGTGTTTGTGTGTTTGTGTGTTTGTGTGTTTGTGTGTTTGTGTGTTTGTGTGTTTGTGTGTTTGTGTGTTTGTGTTTTTGTGTTCTTGTGTGTTTGTGTGTTTGTGTGTTTGTGTGTTTGTGTGTTTATGTGTTTGTGTGTTTGTGTGTATGCGTGTTCGTGTGTTTGTGTGTTTGTGTGTTTGTGTGTTTGTGTGTTTGTGTGTTTGTGTGTTTGTGTGTCTGTGTGTTTGCGTGTTTGTGTGTTTGTGTGTTTGTGTGTTTGTGTGTTTGTGTGTTTGTGTGTTTGTGTGTTTGTGTGTTTGTGTGTTTGTGTGTTTGTGTGTTTGTGTGTCTGTGTGTATGTGTGTTTGTGTGTTTGTGTGTTCGTGTGTTTGTTTGTTTGTGTGTTTGTGTGTTTGTGTGTTTGTGTGTTTGTGTGTTTGTGTGTTTGTGTGTGTGTGTGTTTGTGCGTTTGTGTGTTTGTGGGTTTGTGTGTTTGTGTATTTGTGTGTTTGTGTGTTTGTGTGTTTGTGTGTTTGTGTGTTTGTGTGTTTGTGTGTTTGTGTGTTTGTGTGTTTGTGTGTTTGTGTGTTTGTGTGTTTGTGTGTTTGTGTGTTTGTGTGTTTGTGTGTTTGTGTGTTTTGTGTGTTTATGTGTTTGTGTGTTTGTGTGTTTGTGTGCTTGTGCGTTTGTGTGTTTGTGTGTTTGTGTGTTCGTGTGTTTCTGTGTTTGTCTGTTTGTGTGTTTGTGTATTCGTGTGTTTGTGTGTTTGTGTGATTGTGTGTTTGTGTGTTTGTGTGTTTGTGTGTTTGTGTGTTTGTGTGTTCAGGTGTGCGTGTGTTTGTGTGTTTGGGTGTTTGTATGTTTGTGTGTTTGGGTGTTTGTGTGTTTGTGTGTTTGTGTGTTTGTGTGTTTGTGTTTTTGTGTTTTTGTGTGTTTGTGTGTTTTTGTGTTTGTGTGTTTGTGTGTTTGTGTGTTTGTGTGTTTGTGTGTATGCGTGTTTGTGTGTTTGTGTGTTTGTTTGTTTGTGTTTTTGTGTGTTTGTGTATTTGTGTGTTTATGTGTTTGTGTGTATGTGTGTTTGTGTGTTTGTTTGTTTGTGTGTTTGTGTGTTTGTGTGTTTGTGTGTTTGTGTGTTTGTTAATTTGTGTGTTTGTGTGTTTGTGTGTTTGTGTGTTTGTGTGTTTGTGTGTTCGTGTGTTTGTGTGTTTGTGTGTTTGTCTGTTTGTGTGTTTGTGTGTTTGTGTGTTTGTGTGTTTGTGTGTTTGTGTGTTTGTGTGTTTGTGTGTTCGTGTGTTCGTGTTTTTGTGTGGTTGTGTGTTTGTGTTTTTGGGTGTTTGTGTGTTTGTGTGTTTGCGTGTTTGTGTGTTTGTGTGTTTGTGTGTTTGTGTGTCCGTGTGTTTGTGTCTTTGTGTGTTTGTGTGTTTGTGTGTTCCTGTGCTTGTGTGTTTGTGTGTTTGTGTGTTTGTGAGTTTGTGTGTTTGTGTGTTTGCGTGTTTTTGTGTTTGTGTTTGTGGGTTTGTGTGTTCGTGTGTTTGTGTGTTTGTGTGTTCGTGTGTTCGCGAGTTTGTGTGTTTGTGT
Source organism: Sussaba pulchella (assembly GCA_963971145.1). Lineage (NCBI taxonomy): Eukaryota > Metazoa > Arthropoda > Insecta > Hymenoptera > Ichneumonidae > Sussaba > Sussaba pulchella. The sequence goes on from CAXAQZ010000789.1 coordinate 12,056, forward strand.
GTTTGTGTATTGTGTGTTTGTGTTTTTGTGTGTTTGTGTGTTTGTGTGTCTGTGTGTTTTTGTGTTTGTGTGTTCGTGTGTTTGTGTGTTTGTGTGGTTGTGTGTTCGTGTGTTCGTGTGTTTGTGTGTTTGTGTGTTTGTGTGTTCGTGTGTTTGTGTATTTGTGTGTTTGTGTGATTGTGTGTTTGTGTGTTTGTGTGATTTTGTGTTTGTGTGTTTGTGTGTTTGCGTGTTTGTGTGTTCGTGTATTCGTGTGTTCGTGTGTTCGTGTGTTTGTGTGTTCGTCTGTTCGTGTGTTCGTGTGTCGTGTGTTCGTGTGTTCGTGTGTTCGTGTGTTCGTGTGTTCGTGTGTTCGTGTGTTCGTGTGTCTGTGTGTTTGTGTGTTTGTGTGTTTGTGTGTTTGTGTGTCTGTGTGTTTGTGTGATTGTGTGTTTGTTTGTTTGTGTGTTTGTGTGTTTGTGTGTGTGTGTGTTTGTGTGATCGTGTGTTTGAGTGTTTGTGTGTTTGTGTGTTTGTGTGTTTGTGCGTTTGTGTGTTTGTGTGTTTGTTTGTTTGTGTGTTTGTGTGTTTGTGTGTGTGTGTGTTTGTGTGATCGTGTGTTTGAGTGTTTGTGTGTTTGTGTGTTTGTGTGTTTGTGCGTTTGTGTGTTTGTGTGTTTGTGTGTTCGTGTGTCCGTGTGTTTGTGTGTTTGTGTGTTTGTGTGGTCGTGTGATTGTGTGTTCGTGTGTTCGTGTGTTTGTGTGTTTGAGTGTTTGTGTGTTTTCGTGTTTTTGTGTTTGTGTTTTCGCGTGTTCGCGTGTTTGTGTGTTTGTGTGTTTGTGTGTTTGTGTGTTTGCGTGTTTGTGTGTTCGTGTGTTTGTGTGTTTGTGTGTTTGTGTGTTTGTGTGTTTGTGTGTTTGTGTGTTTGTGTGTTTGTGTGTTTGTGTGTTTGTGTGTTTGTGTGTTTGTGTGTTTGTGTGTTTGTGTGTTTGTGTGTTTGTGTGTTTGTGTGTTTGTGTGTTTGTGTGTTTGTGTGTTTGTGTGTTTGTGTGTTTGTGTGTTTGTGTGTTTGTGTGTTTGTGTGTTTGTGTGTTTGTGTGTTTGTGTGTTTGTGTGTTTGTGTGTTTGTGTGTTTGTTTGTTTGTGTGTTTGTGTGTTTGTGTGTTTGTGTGTTTGCGTGTTTGCGTGTTTGTTTGTGTGTTTGCGTGTTTGCGTGTTTGTTTGTGTGTTTGTTTGTTAGTGTGTTTGTGTGTTTGTGTGTTTGTGTGTTTGTGTGTTTGTGTGTTCGTGTGTTTATGTGTTTGTGTGTATGTGTGTTTGTGTGTTTGTGTGTTTGTACGTTTGTGCGTTTGTGTGTTTGTGCGTTTGTTCGTTTGTGTGTTTGTGTGTTTGTGTGTTTGTGTGTTTGTGTGTTTGTGTGTTTGTGTGTTTGTGTGTTTGTGTGTTTGTGTGTTTGTGTGTTTGTGTGTTTGTGTGTTTGTGTGTTTGTGTGTTTGTGTGTTTGTGTGTTTGTGTGTTTGTGTGTTTGTGTGTTTGTGTGTTTGTGTGTTTGTGTGTTTGTGTGTTTGTGTGCTTGTGTGTTTGCGTGTTTGTGTGTTTGTGTGTTTGTGTGTCTGTGTGTTTGTGTGTTCGTGTTTTTGTGAGTTTGTGTGTTCGTGTGTTTGAGTGTTTGTGTGTTTGTGTGCTTGTGTGTTTGTGTGTTTGTGTGTTTGTGTGTTTGTGTGTTTGTGTGTTTGTGTGTTTGTGTGTTCGTGTGTTTGTGTGTTTGTGTGTCTGTGTGTTTGTGTTATTGTGTGTTTGTGTGTTTGTGTGTTTGTGTGTTTGTGTGTGTTTGTGTGTTCGTGTGTTTGAGGGTTTGTGTGTTTGTGTGTTTGTGTGTTTGTGTGTTTGTGTGTTTGTGTGTTTGTGTGTTTGTGTGTTTGTGTGTTTGTGTGTTTGTGTGTTTGTGTGTTTGTGTGTTTGTGTGTTTGTGTGTTTGTGTGTTTGTGTGTTTGTGTGTTTGTGTGTTTGTGTGTTTGTGTGTTTGTGTGTTTGTGTGTTTGTGTGTTTGTGTGTTTGTGTGTTTGTGTGTTTGTGTGTTTGTGTGTTTGTGAGTTTGTGTGTTTGTGTGTTTGTGTGTTTGTGTGTTTGTGTGTTTGTGTGTTTGTGTGTTTGTGTGTTTGTGTGTTTGTGTGTTTGTGTGTTTGTGTGTTTGTGTGTTTGTGTGTTTGTGGGTTTGTGTGTTTGTGTGTTTGTGTGTTTGTGTGTTTGTGTGTTTGTGTGTTTGTGTGTTTGTGTGTTCGTGTGTCCGTGTGTTTGTGTGTTTGTGTGTTTGTGTGTTCGTGTGATTGTGTGTTCGTGTGTTCGTGTGTTTGTGTGTTTGAGTGATTGTGTGTTTTCGTGTTTTTGTGTTTGTCCGCTCGCGTGTTCGCGTGTTTGTGTGTTTGTGTGTTTGTGTGTTTGTGTGTTCGCGTGTTTGTGTGTTCGTGTGTTTGTGTGTTTGTGTGTTTGTGTGTTTGTGTGTTTGTGTGTTTGTGTGTTTGTGCGTTTGTGTGTTTGTGTGTTTTTGTGTTTGTGTTTGTCTGTTTGTGTGTTTGTGTGTTTGTGTGTTTGTGTGTTTGCGTGTTTGCGTGTTTGTTTGTGTGATTGTGTGTTAGTGTGTTTGTGTGTTTGTGTGTTTGTGTGTTTGTGTGTTTGTGTGTTTGTGTGCTTATGTGTTTGTGTGTTTGTGTGTTTGTGTGTTTGTGTGTTTGTGTGTTTGTGTGTTTGTGTGTTTGTACGTTTGTGCGTTTGTGTGTTTGTTTGTTTGTGTGTTTTTGTGTTTGTGTTTGTCTGTTTGTGCGTTTGTGTGTTTGTGTGTTTTTGTGTTTGTGTTTGTCTGTTTGTGTGTTTGTGTGTTTGTGTGTTTGTGTGTTTGCGTGTTTGCGTGTTTGTTTGTGTGATTGTGTGTTACTGTGTTTGTGTGTTTGTGTGTTTGTGTGTTTGTGTGTTTCTGTGTTTATGTGTTTGTGCGTTTGTGTAATTGTGTGTTTGTGTGTTTGTGTGTTTGTGTCTTTGTGTGTTTGTGTGTTTGTGTGTTTGTGTGTTTGTGTGTTTGTGTGCTTGTGTGTTTGCGTGTTTGTGTGTTTGTGTTTTTGTGTGTCTGTGTGTTTGTGTGTTCGTGTTTTTGTGAGTTTGTGTGTTCGTGTGTTTAAGTGTTTGTGTGTTTGTGTGTTTGTGTGTTTGTGTGTTTGTGTGTTTGTGTGTTTGTGTTTTTGTGTGTTTGTGTGTTTGTGTGTTCGTGTGTTTGTGTGTTCGTGTGTTTGTGTGTTTGTGTGTTTGTGTGTTTGTGTGTTTGTGTGTTTGTGTGTTTGTGTGTTTGTGTGTTTGTGTGTTTGTGTGTTTGTGTGTTTGCGTGTTTGTGTGTTTGTGTGTTTGTGGGTTTGTGGGTTTGTGTGTTTGTGTGTTTGTGTGTTTGTGTGTTTGTGTGTTTGTGTGTTTGTGTGTTTGTGTGTTTGTGTGTTTGTCTGTTTGTGTGTTTGTGTGTTTGTGTGTTTGTGTGTTTGTGTGTTTGTGTGTATGTGTGTGTGTGTGTTTGTGCGTTTGTGTGTTTGTGGGTTTGTGTGTTTGTGTGTTTGTGTGTTTGTGTGTTTGTGTGTTTGTGTGTTTGTGTGTTTGTGTGTTTGTGTGTTTGTGTGTTTGTGTGTTTGTGTGTTTGTGTGTTTGTGTGTTTGTGTGTTTGTGTGTATGCGTGTGTGTGTGTTTGTCTGTTTGTGTGTTTGTGTGTTTGTGTGTTTGCGTGTTTGTGTGTTTGTGTGTTTGTGTGTTTGTGTGTTTGTGTGTTTGTTCGTTTGTGTGTTTGTGTGTTTGTGTGTTTGTTCGTTTGTGTGTTTGTGTGTTTGTGTGTTTGTGTGTTTGTGTGTTTGTGTTTTTGTGTGTTTTCGTGTTTGTGTGTTTGTGTGTTTGTGTGTTTGTGTATTTGTGTGTTTGTGTGTTTGTGTGTTTGTGTGTTTGTGTGTTTGTGTGTTTGTGTGTTTGTGTGTTTGTGTGTTTGTGTGTTTGTGTGTTTGTGTGTTTGTGTGTTTGTGTGTTTGTGTGTTTGTGTGTTTGTGTGTTTGTGTGTTTGTGTGTTTGTGTGTTTGTGTGTTTGTGTGTTTTTGTGTTTATGTGTTTGTGTGTTTGTGTGTTTGTGTGCTTGTGTGTTTGTGTGTTTGTGTGTTCGTGTGTTTCTGTGTTTGTCTGTTTGTGTGTTTGTGTATTCGTGTGTTTGTGTGTTTGTGTGATTGTGTGTTTCTGTGTTTGTGTTTTTGTGTGTTCAGGTGTGCGTGTGTTTGTGTGTTTGGGTGTTTGTGTGTTTGTGTGTTTGGGTGTTTGTGTGTTTGTGTGTTTGTGTGTTTGTGTGTTTGTGTGTTTGTGTGTTTGTGTGTTTGTGTGTTTGTGTGTTTGTGTGTTTGTGTGTTTGTGTGTTTGTGTTTTTGTGTTCTTGTGTGTTTGTGTGTTTGTGTGTTTGTGTGTTTATGTGTTTGTGTGTTTGTGTGTATGCGTGTTTGTGTGTTTGTGTGTTTGTGTGTTTGTGTGTTTGTGTGTTTGTGTGTTTGCGTGTTTGTGTGTTTGTGTGTTTGTGTGTTTGTGTGTTTGTGTGTTTGTGTGTTTGTGTGTTTGTGTGTTTGTGTGTTTGTGTGTTTGTGTGTTTGTGTGTTTGTGTGTTTGTGTGTCTGTGTGTATGTGTGTTTGTGTGTTTGTGTGTTCGTGTGTTTGTTTGTTTGTGTGTTTGTGTGTTTGTGTGTTTGTGTGTTTGTGTGTTTGTGTGTTTGTGTGTTTGTGTGTTTGTGTGTGTGTGTGTGTTTGTGCGTTTGTGTGTTTGTGGGTTTGTGTGTTTGTGTATTTGTGTGTTTGTGTGTTTGTGTGTTTGTGTGTTTGTGTGTTTGTGTGTTTGTGTGTTTGTGTGTTTGTGTGTTTGTGTGTTTGTGTGTTTGTGTGTTTGTGTGTTTGTGTGTTTGTGTGTTTGTGTGTTTGTGTGTTTGTGTGTTTGTGTGTTTGTGTGTTTGTGTGTTTGTGTGTTTGTGTGTTTGTGTGTTTGTGTGTTTGTGTGTTTGTGTGTTTTGTGTGTTTATGTGTTTGTGTGTTTGTGTGTTTGTGTGCTTGTGCGTTTGTGTGTTTGTGTGTTTGTGTGTTCGTGTGTTTCTGTGTTTGTCTGTTTGTGTGTTTGTGTATTCGTGTGTTTGTGTGTTTGTGTGATTGTGTGTTTGTGTGTTTGCGTGTTTGTGTGTTTGTGTGTTTGTGTGTTCAGGTGTGCGTGTGTTTGTGTGTTTGTGTGTTTGTGTGTTTGGGTGTTTGTGTGTTTGTGTGTTTGTGTGTTTGTGTGTTTGTGTGTTTGTGTTTTTGTGTTTTTGTGTGTTTGTGTGTTTTTGTGTTTGTGTGTTTGTGTGTTTGTGTGTTTGTGTGTTTGTGTGTTTGTGTGTTTGTGTGTTTGTGTGTTTGTATGTATGCGTGTTTGTGTGTTTGTGTGTTTGTTTGTTTGTGTTTTTGTGTGTTTGTGTATTTGTGTGTTTATGTGTTTGTGTGTTTGTGTGTTTGTGTGTTTGTTTGTTTGTGTGTTTGTGTGTTTGTGTGTTTGTGTGTTTGTGTGTTTGTGTGTTTGTTAATTTGTGTGTTTGTTTGTTTGTGTGTTTGTGTGTTTGTGTGTTCGTGTGTTTGTGTGTTTGTGTGTTTGTCTGTTTGTGTGTTTGTGTGTTTGTGTGTTTGTGTGTTTGTGTGTTTGTGTGTTTGTGTGTTTGTGTGTTTGTGTGTTTGTGTGTTTGTGTGTTTGTGTGTTTGTGTGTTTCTGTGTTCGTGTGTTTGCGTGTTTGTGTGTTTGTGTGTGTGTGTGTGTTTGTGTGTTTGTGTGTGTGTGTGTGTTTGTGTGTTTGTGTGTTTGTGTGTTTGTGTGTTTGTGTGTTTGTGTGTTTGTGTGTTTGTGTGTTTGTGTGTTTGTGTGTTTGTGTGTTTGTGTGTTTGTGTGTTTGTGTGTTTGTGTGTTTGTGTGTTTGTGTGTTTGTGTGTTTGTGTGTTTGTGTGTTTGCGTGTTTGTGTGTTTGTGTGTTTGTGGGTTTGTGGGTTTGTGTGTTTGTGTGTTTGTGTGTTTGTGTGTTTGTGTGTTTGTGTGTTTGTGTGTTTGTGTGTTTGTGTGTTTGTGTGTTTGTGTGTTTGTGTGTTTGTGTGTTTGTGTGTTTGTGTGTTTGTGTGTTTGTGTGTTTGTGTGTTTGTGTGTTTGTGTGTTTGTGTGTTTGTGTGTTTGTGTGTTTGTGTGTTTGTGTGTTTGTGTGTTTGCGTGTTTGTGTGTTTGTGTTGTTGTGCCCCAGAATTCCGGAAAGAATATTTAGTTGCGGCATCCGACATTCCTAAGGGAGTGTCGAAAGCCGTGGTCATCACTCTGGAAAACGGTGGCTCGATCGATGACCCGATCGACTGTTCGCTGTTTGTAGCGGTTGCGCCAGCACTGTCTTGCTGGCGCAGCACCGTTGGCTAATTCCAAAGCGGGTGCAGCGACCGAGTCGACCTACTAACCCTCAGATCAGAAATATATTAATGACCGGAGTGATGATGAACGTCGGTCAAGTTTTCGAGTTAAGGTCGAATCGCTGTTCGACGCGAGACTCCCGAACCGCGTCAGCTACACTCTTTCACAGGTGCTTAGGGTCAGCCGGCTACGCACCGTAGTGGTACGGGTCGGTACCAATAATTGTAAAAGAACATTGTAATTTTGTAATAAAAACCAACACACAAACTAATTCTACGTAAATTCCAATTCTTTAACGGTAAAAGATCCCCAAAAAATGAATAATTAAATGATTACGCCCTCCCTTCCCGATCCATCACAGTAAAACGGTCGGTGGGCACAACAGTGTGTTTGTGTGTTTGTGTGTTAGCGTGTTAGTGTGTTAGTGTGTTAGTGTGTTTGTGTGTTTGTGTGTTTGTGTGTTTGTGTGTTTGTGTGTTTGTGTGTTTGTTTGTTTGTGTGTTTGTGTGTTTGTTTGTTTGTGTGTTCGTGTGTTCGTGTGTTTGTGTGGTTGTGTGTTTGTGTGTTTGTGTGTTTGTGTTTTTGGGTGTTTGTGTGTTTGTGTGTTTGCGTGTTTGTGTGTTTGTGTGTTTGTGTGTTTGTGTGTCCGTGTGTTTGTGTCTTTGTGTGTTTGTGTGTTTGTGTGTTCCTGTGCTTGTGTGTTTGTGTGTTTGTGAGTTTGTGAGTTTGTCTGTTTGTGTGTTTGCGTGTTCTTGTGTTTGTGTTTGTGGGTTTGTGTGTTCGTGTGTTTGTGTGTTTGTGTGTTTGTGTGTTTGTGTGTTTGTGTGTTCGTGTGTTCGCGTGTTTGTGTGTTTGTGTGTTTGTGTGTTTGTGTATTGTGTGTTTGTGTTTTTGTGTGTTTGTGTGTTTGTGTGTCTGTGTGTTTTTGTGTTTGTGTGTTCGTGTGTTTCTGTGTTTGTGTGTTTGTGTGTTTGTGTGTTCGTGTGTTCGTGTGTTTGTGTGTTTGTGTGTTTGTGTGTTCGTGTGTTTGTGTATTTGTGTGTTTGTGTGATTGTGTGTTTGTGTGTTTGTGTGATTTTGTGTTTGTGTGTTTGCGTGTTTGTGTGTTCGTGTATTCGTGTGTTCGTGTGTTCGTGTGTTCGTGTGTTCGTCTGTTCGTGTGTTCGTGTGTCGTGTGTTCGTGTGTTCGTGTGTTCGTGTGTTCGTGTGTTCGTGTGTTCGTGTGTCTGTGTGTTTGTGTGTTTGTGTGTTTGTGTGTTTGTGTGTCTGTGTGTTTGTGTGATTGTGTGTTTGTGTGTTTGTGTGTTTGTGTGTTTGTGTGTGTGTGTGTTTGTGTGATCGTGTGTTTGAGTGTTTGTGTGTTTGTGTGTTTGTGTGTTTGTGTGTTTGTGTGTTCGTGTGTTTGTGTGTTTGTGTGTTTGTGTTTTTGTGTGTTTGTGTGTTTGTGTGTTTGTGTGTTCGTGTGTTTGTGTGTTTGTGTGTTTGTGTGTTTGTGTGTTTGTGGGTTTGTGTGTGTGTGTGTTTGTGTGTTTGTGTGTTTGTGTGTTTGTGTGTTTGTGTGTTTGTGTGTTTGTGTGTTTGTGTGTTTGTGTGTTTGTGTGTTCGTGTGTCCGTGTGTTTGTGTGTTTGTGTGTTTGTGTGGTCGTGTGATTGTGTGTTCGTGTGTTCGTGTGTTTGTGTGTTTGAGTGTTTGTGTGTTTTCGTGTTTTTGTGTTTGTGTGTTCGCGTGTTCGCGTGTTTGTGTGTTTGTGTGTTTGTGTGTTTGTGTGTTTGTGTGTTTGCGTGTTTGTGTGTTCGTGTGTTTGTGTGTTTGTGTGTTTGTGTGTTTGTGTGTTTGTGTGTTTGTGTGTTTGTATGTTTGTGTGTTTGTGTGTTTGTGTGTTTGTGTGTTTGTGTGTTTGTGTGTTTGTGTGTTTGTGTGTTTGTGTGTTTGTGTGTTTGTGTGTTTGTGTGTTTGTGTGTTTGTGTGTTTGTGTGTTTGTGTGTTTGTGTGTTTGTGTGTTTGTGTGTTTGTGTGTTTGTGTGTTTGTGTGTTTGTGTGTTTGTGTGTTTGTGTGTTTGTGTGTTTGTGTGTTTGTGTGTTTGTGTGTTTGTGTGTTTGTTTGTTTGTGTGTTTGTGTGTTTGTGTGTTTGTGTGTTTGCGTGTTTGCGTGTTTGTTTGTGTGTTTGTTTGTTAGTGTGCTTGTGTGTTTGTGTGTTTGTGTGTTCGTGTGTTTATGTGTTTGTGTGTTTGTGTGTTTGTGTGTTTGTGTGTTTCTGTGTTTATGTGTTTGTGCGTTTGTGTAATTGTGTGTTTGTGTGTTTGTGTGTTTGTTTCTTTGTGTGTTTGTGTGTTTGTGTGTTTGTGTGTTTGTGTGTTTGTGTGCTTGTGTGTTTGCGTGTTTGTGTGTTTGTGTTTTTGTGTGTCTGTGTGTTTGTGTGTTCGTGTTTTTGTGAGTTTGTGTGTTCGTGTGTTTAAGTGTTTGTGTGTTTGTGTGTTTGTGTGTTTGTGTGTTTGTGTGTTTGTGTGTTTGTGTGTTTGTGTGTTTGTGTGTTCGTGTGTTCGTGTGTTTGTGTGTTTGTGTGTTTGTGTGTTTGTGTGTTTGTGTGTTTGTGTGTTTGTGTGTTTGTGTGTTTGTGTGTTTGTGTGTTTGCGTGTTTGTGTGTTTGTGTGTTTGTGGGTTTGTGGGTTTGTGTGTTTGTGTGTTTGTGTGTTTGTGTGTTTGTGTGTTTGTGTGTTTGTGTGTTTGTGTGTTTGTGTGTTTGTCTGTTTGTGTGTTTGTGTGTTTGTGTGTTTGTGTGTTTGTGTGTTTGTGTGTATGTGTGTGTGTGTGTTTGTGCGTTTGTGTGTTTGTGGGTTTGTGTGTTTGTGTGTTTGTGTGTTTGTGTGTTTGTGTGTTTGTGTGTTTGTGTGTTTGTGTGTTTGTGTGTTTGTGTGTTTGTGTGTTTGTGTGTTTGTGTGTTTGTGTGTTTGTGTGTATGCGTGTGTGTGTGTTTGTCTGTTTGTGTGTTTGTGTGTTTGTGTGTTTGCGTGTTTGTGTGTTTGTGTGTTTGTGTGTTTGTGTGTTTGTGTGTTTGTTCGTTTGTGTGTTTGTGTGTTTGTGTGTTTGTTCGTTTGTGTGTTTGTGTGTTTGTGTGTTTGTGTGTTTGTGTGTTTGTGTTTTTGTGTGTTTTCGTGTTTGTGTGTTTGTGTGTTTGTGTGTTTGTGTATTTGTGTGTTTGTGTGTTTGTGTGTTTGTGTGTTTGTGTGTTTGTGTGTTTGTGTGTTTGTGTGTTTGTGTGTTTGTGTGTTTGTGTGTTTGTGTGTTTGTGTGTTTGTGTGTTTGTGTGTTTGTGTGTTTGTGTGTTTGTGTGTTTGTGTGTTTGTGTGTTTGTGTGTTTGTGTGTTTGTGTGTTTGTGTGTTTGTGTGTTTGTGTGTTTTTGTGTTTATGTGTTTGTGTGTTTGTGTGTTTGTGTGTTTGTGTGCTTGTGTGTTTGTGTGTTTGTGTGTTCGTGTGTTTCTGTGTTTGTCTGTTTGTGTGTTTGTGTATTCGTGTGTTTGTGTGTTTGTGTGATTGTGTGTTTCTGTGTTTGTGTTTTTGTGTGTTCAGGTGTGCGTGTGTTTGTGTGTTTGGGTGTTTGTGTGTTTGTGTGTTTGGGTGTTTGTGTGTTTGTGTGTTTGTGTGTTTGTGTGTTTGTGTGTTTGTGTGTTTGTGTGTTTGTGTGTTTGTGTGTTTGTGTGTTTGTGTGTTTGTGTGTTTGTGTGTTTGTGTGTTTGTGTTTTTGTGTTCTTGTGTGTTTGTGTGTTTGTGTGTTTGTGTGTTTGTGTGTTTATGTGTTTGTGTGTTTGTGTGTATGCGTGTTTGTGTGTTTGTGTGTTTGTGTGTTTGTGTGTTTGTGTGTTTGTGTGTTTGCGTGTTTGTGTGTTTGTGTGTTTGTGTGTTTGTGTGTTTGTGTGTTTGTGTGTTTGTGTGTTTGTGTGTTTGTGTGTTTGTGTGTTTGTGTGTTTGTGTGTTTGTGTGTCTGTGTGTATGTGTGTTTGTGTGTTTGTGTGTTCGTGTGTTTGTTTGTTTGTGTGTTTGTGTGTTTGTGTGTTTGTGTGTTTGTGTGTTTGTGTGTTTGTGTGTTTGTGTGTTTGTGTGTTTGTGTGTGTGTGTGTGTTTGTGCGTTTGTGTGTTTGTGGGTTTGTGTGTTCGTGTATTTGTGTGTTTGTGTGTTTGTGTGTTTGTGTGTTTGTGTGTTTGTGTGTTTGTGTGTTTGTGTGTTTGTGTGTTTGTGTGTTTGTGTGTTTGTGTGTTTGTGTGTTTGTGTGTTTGTGTGTTTGTGTGTTTGTGTGTTTGTGTGTTTGTGTGTTTGTGTGTTTGTGTGTTTGTGTGTTTGTGTGTTTGTGTGTTTGTGTGTTTGTGTGTTTGTGTGTTTGTGTGTTTGTGTGTTTGTGTGTTTTGTGTGTTTATGTGTTTGTGTGTTTGTGTGTTTGTGTGCTTGTGCGTTTGTGTGTTTGTGTGTTTGTGTGTTCGTGTGTTTCTGTGTTTGTCTGTTTGTGTGTTTGTGTATTCGTGTGTTTGTGTGTTTGTGTGATTGTGTGTTTGTGTGTTTGCGTGTTTGTGTGTTTGTGTGTTTGTGTGTTCAGGTGTGCGTGTGTTTGTGTGTTTGTGTGTTTGTGTGTTTGTGTGTTTGGGTGTTTGTGTGTTTGTGTGTTTGTGTGTTTGTGTGTTTGTGTGTTTGTGTTTTTGTGTTTTTGTGTGTTTGTGTGTTTTTGTGTTTGTGTGTTTGTGTGTTTGTGTGTTTGTGTGTTTGTGTGTTTGTGTGTTTGTGTGTTTGTGTGTTTGTGTGTTTGTATGTATGCGTGTTTGTGTGTTTGTGTGTTTGTTTGTTTGTGTTTTTGTGTGTTTGTGTATTTGTGTGTTTATGTGTTTGTGTGTTTGTGTGTTTGTGTGTTTGTTTGTTTGTGTGTTTGTGTGTTTGTGTGTTTGTGTGTTTGTGTGTTTGTGTGTTTGTGTGTTTGTTAATTTGTGTGTTTGTTTGTTTGTGTGTTTGTGTGTTTGTGTGTTCGTGTGTTTGTGTGTTTGTGTGTTTGTCTGTTTGTGTGTTTGTGTGTTTGTGTGTTTGTGTGTTTGTGTGTTTGTGTGTTTGTGTGTTTGTGTGTTTGTGTGTTTGTGTGTTTGTGTGTTTGTGTGTTTGTGTGTTTCTGTGTTCGTGTGTTTGCGTGTTTGTGTGTTTGTGTGTGTGTGTGTGTTTGTGTGTTTGTGTGTGTGTGTGTGTTTGTGTGTTTGTGTGTTTGTGTGTTTGTGTGTTTGTGTGTTTGTGTGTTTGTGTGTTTGTGTGTTTGTGTGTTTGTGTGTTTGTGTGTTTGTGTGTTTGTGTGTTTGTGTGTTTGTGTGTTTGTGTGTTTGTGTGTTTGCGTGTTTGTGTGTTTGTGTGTTTGTGGGTTTGTGGGTTTGTGTGTTTGTGTGTTTGTGTGTTTGTGTGTTTGTGTGTTTGTGTGTTTGTGTGTTTGTGTGTTTGTGTGTTTGTGTGTTTGTGTGTTTGTGTGTTTGTGTGTTTGTGTGTTTGTGTGTTTGTGTGTTTGTGTGTTTGTGTGTTTGTGTGTTTGTGTGTTTGTGTGTTTGTGTGTTTGTGTGTTTGTGTGTTTGTGTGTTTGTGTGTTTGTGTGTTTGCGTGTTTGTGTGTTTGTGTTGTTGTGCCCCAGAATTCCGGAAAGAATATTTAGTTGCGGCATCCGACATTCCTAAGGGAGTGTCGAAAGCCGTGGTCATCACTCTGGAAAACGGTGGCTCGATCGATGACCCGATCGACTGTTCGCTGTTTGTAGCGGTTGCGCCAGCACTGTCTTGCTGGCGCAGCACCGTTGGCTAATTCCAAAGCGGGTGCAGCGACCGAGTCGACCTACTAACCCTCAGATCAGAAATATATTAATGACCGGAGTGATGATGAACGTCGGTCAAGTTTTCGAGTTAAGGTCGAATCGCTGTTCGACGCGAGACTCCCGAACCGCGTCAGCTACACTCTTTCACAGGTGCTTAGGGTCAGCCGGCTACGCACCGTAGTGGTACGGGTCGGTACCAATAATTGTAAAAGAACATTGTAATTTTGTAATAAAAACCAACACACAAACTAATTCTACGTAAATTCCAATTCTTTAACGGTAAAAGATCCCCAAAAAATGAATAATTAAATGATTACGCCCTCCCTTCCCGATCCATCACAGTAAAACGGTCGGTGGGCACAACAGTGTGTTTGTGTGTTTGTGTGTTAGCGTGTTAGTGTGTTAGTGTGTTAGTGTGTTTGTGTGTTTGTGTGTTTGTGTGTTTGTGTGTTTGTGTGTTTGTGTGTTTGTTTGTTTGTGTGTTTGTGTGTTTGTTTGTTTGTGTGTTCGTGTGTTCGTGTGTTTGTGTGGTTGTGTGTTTGTGTGTTTGTGTTTTTGGGTGTTTGTGTGTTTGTGTGTTTGCGTGTTTGTGTGTTTGTGTGTTTGTGTGTTTGTGTGTCCGTGTGTTTGTGTCTTTGTGTGTTTGTGTGTTTGTGTGTTCCTGTGCTTGTGTGTTTGTGTGTTTGTGAGTTTGTGAGTTTGTGTGTTTGTGTGTTTGCGTGTTTTTGTGTTTGTGTTTGTGGGTTTGTGTGTTCGTGTGTTTGTGTGTTTGTGTGTTTGTGTGTTTGTGTGTTCGTGTGTTCGCGTGTTTGTGTGTTTGTGTGTTTGTGTGTTTGTGTATTGTGTGTTTGTGTTTTTGTGTGTTTGTGTGTTTGTGTGTCTGTGTGTTTTTGTGTTTGTGTGTTCGTGTGTTTCTGTGTTTGTGTGTTTGTGTGTTTGTGTGTTCGTGTGTTCGTGTGTTTGTGTGTTTGTGTGTTTGTGTGTTCGTGTGTTTGTGTATTTGTGTGTTTGTGTGATTGTGTGTTTGTGTGTTTGTGTGATTTTGTGTTTGTGTGTTTGTGTGTTTGCGTGTTTGTGTGTTCGTGTATTCGTGTGTTCGTGTGTTCGTGTGTTCGTGTGTTCGTGTGTTCGTCTGTTCGTGTGTTCGTGTGTCGTGTGTTCGTGTGTTCGTGTGTTCGTGTGTTCGTGTGTTCGTGTGTTCGTGTGTCTGTGTGTTTGTGTGTTTGTGTGTTTGTGTGTTTGTGTGTCTGTGTGTTTGTGTGATTGTGTGTTTGTGTGTTTGTGTGTTTGTGTGTTTGTGTGTTTGTGTGTGTGTGTGTTTGTGTGATCGTGTGTTTGAGTGTTTGTGTGTTTGTGTGTTTGTGTGTTTGTGTGTTTGTGTGTTTGTGTGTTCGTGTGTTTGTGTGTTTGTGTGTTTGTGTTTTTATGTGTTTGTGTGTTTGTGTGTTCGTGTGTTTGTGTGTTTGTGTGTTTGTGTGTTTGTGTGTTTGTGGGTTTGTGTGTGTGTGTGTTTGTGTGTTTGTGTGTTTGTGTGTTTGTGTGTTTGTGTGTTTGTGTGTTTGTGTGTTTGTGTGTTTGTGTGTTTGTGTGTTCGTGTGTCCGTGTGTTTGTGTGTTTGTGTGTTTGTGTGGTCGTGTGATTGTGTGTTCGTGTGTTCGTGTGTTTGTGTGTTTGAGTGTTTGTGTGTTTTCGTGTTTTTGTGTTTGTGTGTTCGCGTGTTCGCGTGTTTGTGTGTTTGTGTGTTTGTGTGTTTGTGTGTTTGCGTGTTTGTGTGTTCGTGTGTTTGTGTGTTTGTGTGTTTGTGTGTTTGTGTGTTTGTGTGTTTGTGTGTTTTTATGTTTGTGTGTTTGTGTGTTTGTGTGTTTGTGTGTTTGTGTGTTTGTGTGTTTGTGTGTTTGTGTGTTTGTGTGTTTGTGTGTTTGTGTGTTTGTGTGTTTGTGTGTTTGTGTGTTTGTGTGTTTGTGTGTTTGTGTGTTTGTGTGTTTGTGTGTTTGTGTGTTTGTGTGTTTGTGTGTTTGTGTGTTTGTGTGTTTGTGTGTTTGTGTGTTTGTGTGTTTGTGTGTTTGTGTGTTTGTTTGTTTGTGTGTTTGTGTGTTTGTGTGTTTGTGTGTTTGCGTGTTTGCGTGTTTGTTTGTGTGTTTGTTTGTTAGTGTGCTTGTGTGTTTGTGTGTTTGTGTGTTCGTGTGTTTATGTGTTTGTGTGTATGTGTGTTTGTGTGTTTGTGTGTTTGTGTGTTTGTGTGTTTGTGTGTTTGTGTGTTTGTACGTTTGTGCGTTTGTGTGTTTGTGCGTTTGTGTGTTTGTGTGTTTGTGTGTTTGTGTGTTTGTGTGTTTGTGTGTTTGTGTGTTTGTGTGTTTGTGTGTTTGTGTGTTTGTGTGTTTGTGTGTTTGTGTGTTTGTGTGTTTGTGTGTTTGTGTGTTTGTGTGTTTGTGTGTTTGTGTGTTTGTGTGTTTGTGTGTTTGTGTGTTTGTGTGTTTGTGTGCTTGTGTGTTTGCGTGTTTCTGTGTTTGTGTGTTTGTGTGGCTGTGTGTTTGTGTGTTCGTGTTTTTGTGAGTTTGTGTGTTCGTGTGTTTGAGTGTTTGTGTGTTTGTGTGTTTGTGTGTTTGTGTGTTTGTGTGTTTGTGTGTTTGTGTGTTTGTGTGTTTGTGTGTTTGTGTGTTTGTGTGTTTGTGTGTTTGTGTGTTCGTGTGTTTGTGTGTTTGTGTGTTTGTGTGTCTGTGTGTTTGTGTGATTGTGTGTTTGTGTGTTTGTGTGTTTGTGTGTTTGTGTGTTTGTGTGTGTGTGTGTTTGTGTGTTCGTGTGTTTGAGGGTTTGTGTGTTTGTGTGTTTGTGTGTTTGTGTGTTTGTGTGTTTGTGTGTTTGTGTGTTTGTGTGTTTGTGTGTTTGTGTGTTTGTGTGTTTGTGTGTTTGTGTGTTTGTGTGTTTGTGTGTTTGTGTGTTTGTGTGTTTGTTTGTTTGTGTGTTTGTGTGTTTGTGTGTTTGTGTGTTTGTGTGTTTGTGTGTTTGTGTGTTTGTGTGTTTGTGTGTTTGTGTGTTTGTGTGTTTGTGTGTTTGTGTGTTTGTGTGTTTGTGTGTTTGTGTGTTTGTGTGTTTGTGTGTTTGTGTGTTTGTGTGTTTGTGTGTTTGTGTGTTTGTGTGTTTGTGTGTTTGTGTGTTTGTGTGTTTGTGTGTCTGTGGGTTTGTGTGTTTGTGTGTTTGTGTGTTTGTGTGTTTGTGTGTTTGTGTGTTTGTGTGTTCGTGTGTTCGTGTGTTTGTGTGTTTGAGTGATTGTGTGTTTTCGTGTTTTTGTGTTTGTCCGTTCGCGTGTTCGCGTGTTTGTGTGTTTGTGTGTTTGTGTGTTCGCGTGTTTGTGTGTTCGTGTGTTTGTGTGTTTGTGTGTTTGTGTGTTTGTGTGTTTGTGTGTTTGTGCGTTTGTGTGTTTGTGTGTTTTTGTGTTTGTGTTTGTCTGTTTGTGTGTTTGTGTGTTTGTGTGTTTGTGTGTTTGTGTGTTTGTGTGTTTGTGTGTTTGTGTGTTTGTGTGTTTGTGTGTTTGTGTGTTTGTGTGTTTGTGTGTTTGTGTGTTTGTGTGTTTGTGTGTTTGTGTGTTTGTGTGTTTGTGTGTTTGTGTGTTTGTGCGTTTGTGTGTTTGTGTGTTTGTGTGTTTGTGTGTTTGTGTGTTTGTGTGTTTGTGTGTTTGTGTGTTTTTGTGTTTGTGTTTATGTGTGTTTGTGTGTTTGTGTTTGTGTGTTTGTGTGTTTGTGTGTTTGTGTGTTTATGTGTTTATGTGTTTGTGTGTTTGTGTGTTTGTGTGTTTGTGTGTTTGTGTGTTTGTGTGTTTGTGTGTTTGTGTGTTTGTGTGTTTGTGTGATTGTGTGTTTGTGTGTTTGTGTGTTTGTGTGTTTGTGTGTTCGTGTGTTTGTGTGTTTGTGTGTTTGTGTGTTTGTGTGTTTGTGTGTTTGTGTGTTTGTGTGTTTGTGTGTTTGTGTAATTGTGTGTTTGTGTGTTTGTGTGTTCGTGTGTTCGTGTGTTTGTGTGTTTGTGTGTTTGTGTGTTTGTGTGTTTGTGTGTTTGTGTGTTTGTGTGTTTGTGTGTTTGTGTAATTGTGTGTTTGTGTGTTCAGGTGTGCGTGTGTTTGTGTGTTTGGGTGTTTGTGTGTTTGTGTGTTTGTGTGTTTGGGTGTTTGTGTGTTTGTGTGTTTGTGTGTTTGTGTGTTTGTGTGTTTGTGTGTTTGTGTTTTTGTGTGTTTGTGTGTTTGTGTGTTTGTGTGTTTGTGTGTTCAGGTGTGCGTGTGTTTGTGTGTTTGGGTGTTTGTGTGTTTGTGTGTTTGGGTGTTTGGGTGTTTGTGTGTTTGTGTGTTTGTGTGTTTGTGTGTTTGTGTGTTTGTGTGTTTGTGTGTTTGTGTGTTTGTGTGTTTGTGTGTTTGTGTGTTTGGGTGTTTGTGTGTTTGTGTTTTTGTGTTTTGTGTGTTTGTGTGTTTGTATGTTTGTGTGTTTGTGTGTTTGTTTGTTTGTGTGTTTGTGTGTATGCGTGTTTGTGTGTTTGTGTGTTTGTTTGTTTGTGTTTTTGTGTGTTTGTGTATTTGTGTGTTTATGTGTTTGTGTGTTTGTGTGTTTGTGTGTTTGTGTGTTTGTGTGTTTGTGTGTTTGTGTGTTTGTTCGTTTGTGTGTTTGTGTGTTTGTGTGTTTGTGTGTTTGTTCGTTCGTGTGTTTGTGTGTTTGTGTGTTTGTGTGTTTGTGTGTTTGTGTTTTTGTGTGTTTTTGTGTTTGTGTGTTTGTGTGGTTGTGTATTTGTGTGTTTGTGTGTTTGTGTGTTTGTGTGTTTGTGTGTTTGTGTGTTTGTGTGTTTGTGTGTTTGTGTGTTTGTGTGTTTGTGTGTTTGTGTGTTTGTGTGTTTGTGTGTTTGTGTGTTTGTGTGTTTGTGTGTTTATGTGTTTGTGTGTTTGTGTGTTTGTGTGCTTGTGTGTTTGTGTGTTTGTGTGTTCGTGTGTTTCTGTGTTTGTCTGTTTGTGTGTTTGTGTATTCGTGTGTTTGTGTGATTGTGTGTTTCTGTGTTTGTGTTTTTGTGTGTTCAGGTGTGCGTGTGTTTGTGTGTTTGGGTGTTTGTGTGTGTGTGTGCTTGTGTGTTTGTGTGTTTGTGTGTTCGTGTGTTTCTGTGTTTGTGTGTTTGTGTGTTTGTGTGTTTGTGTGTTTGTGTGTTTATGTGTTTGTGTGTTTGTGTGTATGCGTGTTTGTGTGTTTGTGTGTTTGTGTGTTTGTGTGTTTGTGTGTTTGTGTGTTTGTGTGTTTGTGTGTTTGTGTGTTTCGTGTTTGTGTGTTTGTGTGTTTGTGTGTTTGTGTGTTTGTGTGTTTGTGTGTTTGTGTGTTTGTGTGTTTGTGTGTTTGTGTGTTTGTGTGTTTGTGTGTTTGTGTGTTTGTGTGTTTGTGTGTTTGTGTGTCTGTGTGTATGTGTGTTTGTGTGTTTGTGTGTTCGTGTGTTTGTTTGTTTGTGTGTTTGTGTGTTTGTGTGTTTGTGTGTTTGTGTCTTTGTGTGTTTGTGTGTTTGTGTGTGTGTGTGTTTGTGCGTTTGTGTGTTTGTGGGTTTGTGTGTTTGTGTATTTGTGTGTTTGTGTGTTTGTGTGTTTGTGTGTTTGTGTGTTTGTGTGTTTGTGTGTTTGTGTGTTTGTGTGTTTGTGTGTTTGTGTGTTTGTGTGTTTGTGTGTTTGTGTG
>CAXAQZ010000789.1:35000-42500 GCA_963971145.1 Sussaba pulchella
TGTGTGTTTGTGTGTTTGTGTGTTTGTGTGTTTGTGTGTTTGTGTGTTTGTGTGTTTGTGTGTTTGTGTGTTTGTGTGTTTGTGGGTTTTCGGGTTTGTGTGTTTGTGTGTTTGTGTGTTTGTGTGTTTGTGTGTTTGTGTGTTTGTGTGTTCGTGTGTCCGTGTGTTTGTGTGTTTGTGTGTTTGTGTGTTTGTGTGTTTGTGTGTTCGTTTGATTGTGTGTTCGTGTGTTCGTGTGTTTGTGTGTTTGAGTGATTGTGTGTTTTCGTGTTTTTGTGTTTGTCCGCTTGCGTGTTCGCGTGTTTGTGTGTTTGTGTGTTTGTGTGTTTGTGTGTTCGCGTGTTTGTGTGTTCGTGTGTTTGTGTGTTTGTGTGTTTGTGTGTTTGTGTGTTTGTGTGTTTGTGTGTTTGTGTGTTTGTGTGTTTGTGCGTTTGTGTGTTTGTGTGTTTTTGTGTTTGTGTTTGTCTGTTTGTGTGTTTGTTTGTTTGTGTGTTTGTGTGTTTGCGTGTTTGCGTGTTTGTTTGTGTGATTGTGTGTTAGTGTGTTTGTGTGTTTGTGTGTTTGTGTGTTTGTGTGTTTGTGTGTTTGTGTGCTTATGTGTTTGTGTGTTTGTGTGTTTGTGTGTTTGTGTGTTTGTGTGTTTGTGTGTTTGTGTGTTTGTACGTTTGTGCGTTTGTGTGTTTGTTTGTTTGTGTGTTTTTGTGTTTGTGTTTGTCTGTTTGTGCGTTTGTGTGTTTGTGTGTTTTTGTGTTTGTGTTTGTCTGTTTGTGTGTTTGTGTGTTTGTGTGTTTGTGTGTTTGTGTGTTTGTGTGTTTGCGTGTTTGCGTGTTTGTTTGTGTGATTGTGTGTTAGTGTGTTAGTGTGTTTGTGTGTTTGTGTGTTTGTGTGTTTCTGTGTTTATGTGTTTGTGCGTTTGTGTGTTTGTGTGTTTGTGTGTTTGTGTGTTTGTGTCTTTGTGTGTTTGTGTGTTTGTGTGTTTGTGTGTTTGTGTGTTTGTGTGTTTGTGTGTTTGTGTGCTTGTGTGTTTGCGTGTTTGTGTGTTTGTGTTTTTGTGTGTCTGTGTGTTTGTGTGTTCGTGTTTTTGTGAGTTTGTGTGTTCGTGTGTTTAAGTGTTTGTGTGTTTGTGTGTTCGTGTGTTTGTGTGTTCGTGTGTTTGTGTGTTTGTGTGTTTGTGTGTTTGTGTGTTTGTGTGTTCGTGTGTTTGTGTGTTTGTGTGTTTGTGTGTTTGTGTGTTTGTGTGTTTGTGTGTTTGTGTGTTTGTGTGTTTGTGTGTTTGTGTGTTTGTGTGTTTGTGTGTTTGTGTGTTTGTGTGTTTGCGTGTTTGTGTGTTTGTGTGTTTGTGGGTTTGTGGGTTTGTGTGTTTGTGTGTTTGTGTGTTTGTGTGTTTGTGTGTTTGTGTGTTTGTGTGTTTGTGTGTTTGTCTGTTTGTGTGTTTGTGTGTTTGTGTGTTTGTGTGTTTGTGTGTTTGTGTGTTTGTGTGTATGTGTGTGTGTGTGTGTTTGTGCGTTTGTGTGTTTGTGGGTTTGTGTGTTTGTGTGTTTGTGTGTTTGTGTGTTTGTGTGTTTGTGTGTTTGTGTGTTTGTGTGTTTGTGTGTTTGTGTGTTTGTGTGTTTG
The DNA here is from genome assembly GCA_963971145.1 of Sussaba pulchella. Classification (NCBI taxonomy): domain Eukaryota; kingdom Metazoa; phylum Arthropoda; class Insecta; order Hymenoptera; family Ichneumonidae; genus Sussaba; species Sussaba pulchella. Next base: position 36,615 of record CAXAQZ010000789.1, read on the forward strand.
TGTGTTTGTGTGTTTGTGTGTTTGTGTGTTTGTGTGTTTGTGTGTTTGTGTGTATGCGTGTTTGTGTGTTTGTCTGTTTGTGTGTTTGTGTGTTTGTGTGTTTGCGTGTTTGTGTGTTTGTGTGTTTGTGTGTTTGTGTGTTTGTGTGTTTGTGTGTTTGTTCGTTTGTGTGTTTGTGTGTTTGTGTGTTTGTGTGTTTGTTCGTTTGTGTGTTTGTGTGTTTGTGTGTTTGTGTGTTTGTGTGTTTGTGTGTTTGTGTTTTTGTGTGTTTTCGTGTTTGTGTGTTTGTGTGTTTGTGTGTTTGTGTATTTGTGTGTTTGTGTGTTTGTGTGTTTGTGTGTTTGTGTGTTTGTGTGTTTGTGTGTTTGTACGTTTGTGCGTTTGTGTGTTTGTTTGTTTGTGTGTTTTTGTGTTTGTGTTTGTCTGTTTGTGCGTTTGTGTGTTTGTGTGTTTTTGTGTTTGTGTTTGTCTGTTTGTGTGTTTGTGTGTTTGTGTGTTTGTGTGTTTGTGTGTTTGCGTGTTTGCGTGTTTGTTTGTGTGATTGTGTGTTAGTGTGTTAGTGTGTTTGTGTGTTTGTGTGTTTGTGTGTTTCTGTGTTTATGTGTTTGTGCGTTTGTGTGTTTGTGTGTTTGTGTGTTTGTGTGTTTGTGTCTTTGTGTGTTTGTGTGTTTGTGTGTTTGTGTGTTTGTGTGTTTGTGTGTTTGTGTGTTTGTGTGTTTGTGTGCTTGTGTGTTTGCGTGTTTGTGTGTTTGTGTTTTTGTGTGTCTGTGTGTTTGTGTGTTCGTGTTTTTGTGAGTTTGTGTGTTCGTGTGTTTAAGTGTTTGTGTGTTTGTGTGTTCGTGTGTTTGTGTGTTTGTGTGTTTGTGTGTTTGTGTGTTTGTGTGTTTGTGTGTTTGCGTGTTTGTGTGTTTGTGTGTTTGTGGGTTTGTGGGTTTGTGTGTTTGTGTGTTTGTGTGTTTGTGTGTTTGTGTGTTTGTGTGTTTGTGTGTTTGTGTGTTTGTCTGTTTGTGTGTTTGTGTGTTTGTGTGTTTGTGTGTTTGTGTGTTTGTGTGTTTGTGTGTATGTGTGTGTGTGTGTTTGTGCGTTTGTGTGTTTGTGGGTTTGTGTGTTTGTGTGTTTGTGTGTTTGTGTGTTTGTGTGTTTGTGTGTTTGTGTGTTTGTGTGTTTGTGTGTTTGTGTGTTTGTGTGTTTGTGTGTTTGTGTGTTTGTGTGTATGCGTGTTTGTGTGTTTGTCTGTTTGTGTGTTTGTGTGTTTGTGTGTTTGCGTGTTTGTGTGTTTGTGTGTTTGTGTGTTTGTGTGTTTGTGTGTTTGTGTGTTTGTGTGTTTGTTCGTTTGTGTGTTTGTGTGTTTGTGTGTTTGTGTGTTTGTTCGTTTGTGTGTTTGTGTGTTTGTGTGTTTGTGTGTTTGTGTGTTCGTGTGTTTGTGTGTTTGTGTGTTTTCGTGTTTGTGTGTTTGTGTTTTTGTGTGTTTTCGTGTTTGTGTGTTTGTGTGTTTGTGTGTTTGTGTATTTGTGTGTTTGTGTGTTTGTGTGTTTGTGTGTTTGTGTGTTTGTGTGTTTGTGTGTTTGTGTGTTTGTGTGTTTGTGTGTTTGTGTGTTTGTGTGTTTGTGTGTTTGTGTGTTTGTGTGTTTGTGTGTTTGTGTGTTTGTGTGTTTGTGTGTTTGTGTGTTTGTGTGTTTGTGTGTTTGTGTGTTTGTGTGTTTGTGTGTTTGTGTGTTTGTGTGTTTTTGTGTTTGTGTGTTTTTGTGTTTATGTGTTTGTGTGTTTGTGTGTTTGTGTGTTTGTGTGCTTGTGTGTTTGTGTGTTTGTGTGTTCGTGTGTTTCTGTGTTTGTCTGTTTGTGTGTTTGTGTATTCGTGTGTTTGTGTGTTTGTGTGATTGTGTGTTTCTGTGTTTGTGTTTTTGTGTGTTCAGGTGTGCGTGTGTTTGTGTGTTTGGGTGTTTGTGTGTTTGTGTGTTTGGGTGTTTGTGTGTTTGTGTGTTTGTGTGTTTGTGTGTTTGTGTGTTTGTGTGTTTGTGTGTTTGTGTGTTTGTGTGTTTGTGTGTTTGTGTGTTTGTGTTTTTGTGTTCTTGTGTGTTTGTGTGTTTGTGTGTTTGTGTGTTTGTGTGTTTATGTGTTTGTGTGTTTGTGTGTATGCGTGTTTGTGTGTTTGTGTGTTTGTGTGTTTGTGTGTTTGTGTGTTTGTGTGTTTGTGTGTTTGCGTGTTTGTGTGTTTGTGTGTTTGTGTGTTTGTGTGTTTGTGTGTTTGTGTGTTTGTGTGTTTGTGTGTTTGTGTGTTTGTGTGTTTGTGTGTTTGTGTGTCTGTGTGTATGTGTGTTTGTGTGTTTGTGTGTTCGTGTGTTTGTTTGTTTGTGTGTTTGTGTGTTTGTGTGTTTGTGTGTTTGTGTGTTTGTGTGTGTGTGTGTTTGTGCGTTTGTGTGTTTGTGGGTTTGTGTGTTTGTGTATTTGTGTGTTTGTGTGTTTGTGTGTTTGTGTGTTTGTGTGTTTGTGTGTTTGTGTGTTTGTGTGTTTGTGTGTTTGTGTGTTTGTGTGTTTGTGTGTTTGTGTGTTTGTGTGTTTGTGTGTTTGTGTGTTTGTGTGTTTGTGTGTTTGTGTGTTTGTGTGTTTGTGTGTTTGTGTGTTTGTGTGTTTGTGTGTTTTGTGTGTTTATGTGTTTGTGTGTTTGTGTGTTTGTGTGCTTGTGCGTTTGTGTGTTTGTGTGTTTGTGTGTTCGTGTGTTTCTGTGTTTGTCTGTTTGTGTGTTTGTGTATTCGTGTGTTTGTGTGTTTGTGTGATTGTGTGTTTGTGTGTTTGCGTGTTTGTGTGTTTGTGTGTTTGTGTGTTCAGGTGTGCGTGTGTTTGTGTGTTTGGGTGTTTGTGTGTTTGGGTGTTTGTGTGTTTGTGTGTTTGGGTGTTTGTGTGTTTGTGTGTTTGTGTGTTTGTGTGTTTGTGTGTTTGTGTGTTTGTGTTTTTGTGTTTTTGTGTGTTTGTGTGTTTTTGTGTTTGTGTGTTTGTGTGTTTGTGTGTTTGTGTGTTTGTGTGTTTGTATGTATGCGTGTTTGTGTGTTTGTGTGTTTGTTTGTTTGTGTTTTTGTGTGTTTGTGTATTTGTGTGTTTATGTGTTTGTGTGTTTGTGTGTTTGTGTGTTTGTTTGTTTGTGTGTTTGTGTGTTTGTGTGTTTGTGTGTTTGTGTGTTTGTGTGTTTGTGTGTTTGTTAATTTGTGTGTTTGTTTGTTTGTGTGTTTGTGTGTTTGTGTGTTCGTGTGTTTGTGTGTTTGTGTGTTTGTCTGTTTGTGTGTTTGTGTGTTTGTGTGTTTGTGTGTTTGTGTGTTTGTGTGTTTGTGTGTTTGTGTGTTTGTGTGTTTGTGTGTTTGTGTGTTTGTGTGTTTGTGTGTTTGTGTGTTTGTGTGTTTGTGTGTTTGTGTGTTTGTGTGTTTCTGTGTTCGTGTGTTTGCGTGTTTGTGTGTTTGTGTGTGTGTGTGTGTTTGTGTGTTTGTGTGTGTTTGTGTTTGTGTGTTTGTGTGTTTGTGTGTTTGTGTGTTTGTGTGTTTGTGTGTTTGTGTGTTTGTGTGTTTGTGTGTTTGTGTGTTTGTGTGTTTGTGTGTTTGTGTGTTTGTGTGTTTGTGTGTTTGTGTGTTTGTGTGTTTGTGTGTTTGCGTGTTTGTGTGTTTGTGTGTTTGTGGGTTTGTGGGTTTGTGTGTTTGTGTGTTTGTGTGTTTGTGTGTTTGTGTGTTTGTGTGTTTGTGTGTTTGTGTGTTTGTGTGTTTGTGTGTTTGTGTGTTTGTGTGTTTGTGTGTTTGTGTGTTTGTGTGTTTGTGTGTTTGTGTGTTTGTGTGTTTGTGTGTTTGTGTGTTTGTGTGTTTGTGTGTTTGTGTGTTTGTGTGTTTGTGTGTTTGTGTGTTTGTGTGTTTGTGTGTTTGTGTGTTTGTGTGTTTGCGTGTTTGTGTGTTTGTGTTGTTGTGCCCCAGAATTCCGGAAAGAATATTTAGTTGCGGCATCCGACATTCCTAAGGGAGTGTTGAAAGCCGTGGTCATCACTCTGGAAAACGGTGGCTCGATCGATCACCCGATCGACTGTTCGCTGTTTGTAGCGGTTGCGCCAGCACTGTCTTGCTGGCGCAGCACCGTTGGCTAATTCCAAAGCGGGTGCAGCGACCGAGTCGACCTACTAACCCTCAGATCAGAAATATATTAATGACCGGAGTGATGATGAACGTCGGTCAAGTTTTCGAGTTAAGGTCGAATCGCTGTTCGACGCGAGACTCCCGAACCGCGTCAGCTACACTCTTTCACAGGTGCTTAGGGTCAGCCGGCTACGCACCGTAGTGGTACGGGTCGGTACCAATAATTGTAAAAGAACATTGTAATTTTGTAATAAAAACCAACACACAAACTAATTCTACGTAAATTCCAATTCTTTAACGGTAAAAGATCCCCAAAAAATGAATAATTAAATGATTACGCCCTCCCTTCCCGATCCATCACAGTAAAACGGTCGGTGGGCACAACAGTGTGTTTGTGTGTTTGTGTGTTAGCGTGTTAGTGTGTTAGTGTGTTAGTGTGTTTGTGTGTTTGTGTGTTTGTGTGTTTGTGTGTTTGTGTGTTTGTGTGTTTGTTTGTTTGTGTGTTTGTGTGTTTGTTTGTTTGTGTGTTCGTGTGTTCGTGTGTTTGTGTGGTTGTGTGTTTGTGTGTTTGTGTTTTTGGGTGTTTGTGTGTTTGTGTGTTTGCGTGTTTGTGTGTTTGTGTGTTTGTGTGTTTGTGTGTCCGTGTGTTTGTGTCTTTGTGTGTTTGTGTGTTTGTGTGTTCCTGTGCTTGTGTGTTTGTGTGTTTGTGTGTTTGTGAGTTTGTGTGTTTGTGTGTTTGCGTGTTTTTGTGTTTGTGTTTGTGGGTTTGTGTGTTCGTGTGTTTGTGTGTTTGTGTGTTCGTGTGTTCGCGTGTTTGTGTGTTTGTGTGTTTGTGTATTGTGTGTTTGTGTTTTTGTGTGTTTGTGTGTTTGTGTGTCTGTGTGTTTTTGTGTTTGTGTGTTCGTGTGTTTCTGTGTTTGTGTGTTTGTGTGTTTGTGTGTTCGTGTGTTCGTGTGTTTGTGTGTTTGTAGGTTTGTGTGTTTGTGTATTTGTGTGTTTGTGTGATTGTGTGTTTGTGTGTTTGTGTGATTTTGTGTTTGTGTGTTTGTGTGTTTGCGTGTTTGTGTGTTCGTGTATTCGTGTGTTCGTGTGTTCGTGTGTTCGTGTGTTCGTCTGTTCGTGTGTTCGTGTGTCGTGTGTTCGTGTGTTCGTGTGTTCGTGTGTTCGTGTGTTCGTGTGTTCGTGTGTCTGTGTGTTTGTGTGTTTGTGTGTTTGTGTGTTTGTGTGTCTGTGTGTTTGTGTGATTGTGTGTTTGTGTGTTTGTGTGTTTGTGTGTTTGTGTGTTTGTGTGTGTGTGTGTTTGTGTGATCGTGTGTTTGAGTGTTTGTGTGTTTGTGTGTTTGTGTGTTAGTGTGTTTGTGTGTTTGTGTGTTTGTGTGTTTGTGTGTTTGTGTTTTTGTGTGTTTGTGTGTTTGTGTGTTCGTGTGTTTGTGTGTTTGTGTGTTTGTGTGTTTGTGGGTTTGTGTGTGTGTGTGTTTGTGTGTTTGTGTGTTTGTGTGTTTGTGTGTTTGTGTGTTTGTGTGTTTGTGTGTTTGTGTGTTTGTGTGTTTGTGTGTTTGTGTGTTTGTGTGTTCGTGTGTCCGTGTGTTTGTGTGTTTGTGTGTTTGTGTGGTCGTGTTATTGTGTGTTCGTGTGTTCGTGTGTTTGTGTGTTTGAGTGTTTGTGTGTTTTCGTGTTTTTGTGTTTGTGTCTTCGCGTGTTCGCGTGTTTGTGTGTTTGTGTGTTTGTGTGTTTGTGTGTTTGTGTGTTTGCGTGTTTGTGTGTTCGTGTGTTTGTGTGTTTG
>CAXAQZ010000789.1:45000-52500 GCA_963971145.1 Sussaba pulchella
TTGTGTGTTTGTATGTTTGTGTGTTTGTGTGTTTGTTTGTTTGTGTGTTTGTGTGTATGCGTGTTTGTGTGTTTGTGTGTTTGTTTGTTTGTGTTTTTGTGTGTTTGTGTATTTGTGTGTTTATGTGTTTGTGTGTTTGTGTGTTTGTGTGTTTGTGTGTTTGTTCGTTTGTGTGTTTGTGTGTTTGTGTGTTTGTGTGTTTGTTCGTTTGTGTGTTTGTGTGTTTGTGTGTTTGTGTGTTTGTGTGTTTGTGTGTTTGTGTGTTTGTGTTTTTGTGTGTTTTCGTGTTTGTGTGTTTGTGTGGTTGTGTATTTGTGTGTTTGTGTGTTTGTGTGTTTGTGTGTTTGTGTGTTTGTGTGTTTGTGTGTTTGTGTGTTTGTGTGTTTGTGTGTTTGTGTGTTTGTGTGTTTATGTGTTTGTGTGTTTGTGTGTTTGTGTGCTTGTGTGTTTGTGTGTTTGTGTGTTCGTGTGTTTCTGTGTTTGTCTGTTTGTGTGTTTGTGTATTCGTGTGTTTGTGTGATTGTGTGTTTCTGTGTTTGTGTTCAGGTGTGCGTGTGATTGTGTGTTTGGGTGTTTGTGTGTGTGTGTGCATGTGTGTTTGTGTGTTTGTGTGTTCGTGTGTTTCTGTGTTTGTGTGTTTGTGTGTTTGTGTGTTTGTGTGTTTGTGTGTTTGTGTGTTTATGTGTTTGTGTGTTTGTGTGTATGCGTGTCTGTGTGTTTGTGTGTTTGTGTGTTTGTGTGTTTGTGTGTTTGTGTGTTTGTGTGTTTGTGTGTTTGTGTGTTTGTGTGTTTGTGTGTTTCGTGTTTGTGTGTTTGTGTGTTTGTGTGTTTGTGTGTTTGTGTGTTTGTGTGTTTGTGTGTTTGTGTGTTTGTGTGTTTGTGTGTTTGTGTGTTTGTGTGTTTGGGTGTTTGTGTGTTTGTGTGTTTGTGTGTCTGTGTGTATGTGTGTTTGTGTGTTTGTGTGTTCGTGTGTTTGTTTGTTTGTGTGTTTGTGTGTTTGTGTGTTTGTGTCTTTGTGTGTTTGTGTGTTTGCGTGTGTGTGTGTTTGTGCGTTTGTGTGTTTGTGGGTTTGTGTGTTTGTGTATTTGTGTGTTTGTGTGTTTGTGTGTTTGTGTGTTTGTGTGTTTGTGTGTTTGTGTGTTTGTGTGTTTGTGTGTTTGTGTGTTTGTGTGTTTGTGTGTTTGTGTGTTTGTGTGTTTGTGTGTTTGTGTGTTTGTGTGTTTGTGTGTTTGTGTGTTTGTGAGTTTGTGTGTTTGTGTGTTTGCGTGTTTTTGTGTTTGTGTTTGTGGGTTTGTGTGTTCGTGTGTTTGTGTGTTTGTGTGTTCGTGTGTTCGCGTGTTTGTGTGTTTGTGTGTTTGTGTATTGTGTGTTTGTGTTTTTGTGTGTTTGTGTGTTTGTGTGTCTGTGTGTTTTTGTGTTTGTGTGTTCGTGTGTTTGTGTGTTTGTGTGTTTGTGTGTTCGTGTGTTCGTGTGTTTGTGTGTTTGTGTGTTTGTGTGTTTGTGTGTTCGTGTGTTTGTGTATTTGTGTGTTTGTGTGATTGTGTGTTTGTGTGTTTGTGTGATTTTGTGTTTGTGTGTTTGTGTGTTTGCGTGTTTGTGTGTTCGTGTATTCGTGTGTTCGTGTGTTCGTGTGTTCGTGTGTTCGTGTGTTCGTCTGTTCGTTTGTTCGTGTTTCGTGTGTTCGTGTGTTCGTGTGTTCGTGTGTTCGTGTGTTCGTGTGTTCGTGTGTCTGTGTGTTTGTGTGTTTGTGTGTTTGTGTGTTTGTGTGTTTGTGTGTCTGTGTGTTTGTGTGATTGTGTGTTTGTGTGTTTGTGTGTTTGTGTGTTTGTGTGTGTGTGTGTTTGTGTGATCGTGTGTTTGAGTGTTTGTGTGTTTGTGTGTTTGTGTGTTTGTGTGTTTGTGTGTTTGTGTGTTTGTGTGTTTGTGTGTTTGTGTGTTTGTGTGTTTGTGTGTTTGTGTGTTTGTGTTTTTGTGTGTTTGTGTGTTTGTGTGTTCGTGTGTTTGTGTGTTTGTGTGTTTGTGTGTTTGTGGGTTTGTGTGTGTGTGTGTTTGTGTGTTTGTGTGTTTGTGTGTTTGTGTGTTTGTGTGTTTGTGTGTTTGTGTGTTTGTGTGTTTGTGTGTCTGTGTGTTTGTGTGTTCGTGTTTTTGTGAGTTTGTGTGTTCGTGTGTTTGTGTGTTTGTGTGTTTGTGTGTTTGTGTGTTTGTGTGTTTGTGTGTTTGTGTGTTTGTGTGTTTGTGTGTTTGTGTGTTTGTGTGTTTGTGTGTTTGTGTGTTTGTGTGTTCGTGTGTTTGTGTGTTTGTGTGTCTGTGGGTTTGTGTGATTGTGTGTTTGTGTGTTTGTGTGTTTGTGTGTTTGTGTGTGTGTGTGTTTGTGTGTTCGTGTGTTTGAGGGTTTGTGTGTTTGTGTGTTTGTGTGTTTGTGTGTTTGTGTGTTTGTGTGTTTGTGTGTTTGTGTGTTTGTGTGTTTGTGTGTTTGTGTGTTTGTGTGTTTGTGTGTTTGTGTGTTTGTGTGTTTGTGTGTTTGTGTGTTTGTGTGTTTGTGTGTTTGTGTGTTTGTGTGTTTGTGTGTTTGTGTGTTTGTGTGTTTGTGTGTTTGTGTGTTTGTGTGTTTGTGTGTTTGTGTGTTTGTGTGTTTGTGTGTTTGTGTGTTTGTGTGCTTGTGTGTTTGTGTGTTTGTGTGTTTGTGTGTTTGTGTGTTTGTGTGTTTGTGTGTTTGTGTGTTTGTGTGTTTGTGTGTTTGTGGGTTTGTGTGTTTATGTGTTTGTGTGTTTGTGTGTTTGTGTGTTTGTGTGTTTGTGTGTTTGTGTGTTCGTGTGTTCGTGTGTTTGTGTGTTTGAGTGATTGTGTGTTTTCGTGTTTTTGTGTTTGTCCGTTCGCGTGTTCGCGTGTTTGTGTGTTTGTGTGTTTGTGTGTTCGCGTGTTTGTGTGTTCGTGTGTTTGTGTGTTTGTGTGTTTGTGTGTTTGTGTGTTTGTGTGTTTGTGCGTTTGTGTGTTTGTGTGTTTTTGTGTTTGTGTTTGTCTGTTTGTGTGTTTGTGTGTTTGTGTGTTTGTGTGTTTGTGTGTTTGTGTGTTTGTGTGTTTGTGTGTTTGTGTGTTTGTGTGTTTGTGTGTTTGTGTGTTTGTGTGTTTGTGTGTTTGTGTGTTTGTGTGTTTGTGTGTTTGTGTGTTTGTGCGTTTGTGTGTTTGTGTGTTTGTGTGTTTGTGTGTTTGTGTGTTTGTGTGTTTGTGTGTTTGTGTGTTTGTGTGTTTTTGTGTTTGTGTTTTCGTGTGTTTGTGTGTTTGTGTTTGTGTGTTTGTGTGTTTGTGTGTTTGTGTGTTTATGTGTTTATGTGTTTGTGTGTTTGTGTGTTTGTGTGTTTGTGTGTTTGTGTGTTTGTGTGTTTGTGTGTTTGTGTGTTTGTGTGATTGTGTGTTTGTGTGTTTGTGTGTTTGTGTGTTTGTGTGTTCGTGTGTTTGTGTGTTTGTGTGTTTGTGTGTTTGTGTGTTTGTGTGTTTGTGTGTTTGTGTGTTTGTGTGTTTGTGTAATTGTGTGTTTGTCTGTTCAGGTGTGCGTGTGTTTGTGTGTTTGGGTGTTTGTGTGTTTGTGTGTTTGTGTGTTTGGGTGTTTGTGTGTTTGTGTGTTTGTGTGTTTGTGTGTTTGTGTGTTTGTGTGTTTGTGTGTTTGTGTTTTTGTGTGTTTGTGTGTTTGTGTGTTTGTGTGTTTGTGTGTTCAGGTGTGCGTGTGTTTGTGTGTTTGGGTGTTTGTGTGTTTGTGTGTTTGGGTGTTTGGGTGTTTGTGTGTTTGTGTGTTTGTGTGTTTGTGTGTTTGTGTGTTTGTGTGTTTGTGTGTTTGTGTGTTTGTGTGTTTGTGTGTTTGTGTGTTTGTGTGTTTGGGTGTTTGTGTGTTTGTGTTTTCGTGTTTTGTGTGTTTGTGTGTTTGTATGTTTGTGTGTTTGTGTGTTTGTTTGTTTGTGTGTTTGTGTGTATGCGTGTTTGTGTGTTTGTGTGTTTGTTTGTTTGTGTTTTTGTGTGTTTGTGTATTTGTGTGTTTATGTGTTTGTGTGTTTGTGTGTTTGTGTGTTTGTGTGTTTGTGTGTTTGTTCGTTTGTGTGTTTGTGTGTTTGTGTGTTTGTGTGTTTGTTCGTTTGTGTGTTTGTGTGTTTGTGTGTTTGTGTGTTTGTGTGTTTGTGTTTTTGTGTGTTTTCGTGTTTGTGTGTTTGTGTGGTTGTGTATTTGTGTGTTTGTGTGTTTGTGTGTTTGTGTGTTTGTGTGTTTGTGTGTTTGTGTGTTTGTGTGTTTGTGTGTTTGTGTGTTTGTGTGTTTGTGTGTTTGTGTGTTTGTGTGTTTGTGCGTTTATGTGTTTGTGTGTTTGTGTGTTTGTGTGTTTGTGTGCTTGTGTGTTTGTGTGTTTGTGTGTTCGTGTGTTTCTGTGTTTGTCTGTTTGTGTGTTTGTGTATTCGTGTGTTTGTGTGATTGTGTGTTTCTGTGTTTGTGTTTTTGTGTGTTCAGGTGTGCGTGTGTTTGTGTGTTTGGGTGTTTGTGTGTGTGTGTGCATGTGTGTTTGTGTGTTTGTGTGTTCGTGTGTTTCTGTGTTTGTGTGTTTGTGTGTTTGTGTGTTTGTGTGTTTGTGTGTTTGTGTGTTTATGTGTTTGTGTGTTTGTGTGTATGCGTGTTTGTGTGTTTGTGTGTTTGTGTGTTTGTGTGTTTGTGTGTTTGTGTGTTTGTGTGTTTGTGTGTTTGTGTGTTTGTGTGTTTGTGTGTTTGTGTGTTTGTGTGTTTGTGTGTTTGTGTGTTTCGTGTTTGTGTGTTTGTGTGTTTGTGTGTTTGTGTGTTTGTGTGTTTGTGTGTTTGTGTGTTTGTGTGTTTGTGTGTTTGTGTGTTTGTGTGTTTGTGTGTTTGTGTGTTTGTGTGTCTGTGCGTATGTGTGTTTGTGTGTTTGTGTGTTCGTGTGTTTGTTTGTTTGTGTGTTTGTGTGTTTGTGTGTTTGTGTCTTTGTGTGTTTGTGTGTTTGTGTGTGTGTGTGTTTGTGTGTTTGTGTGTTTGTGTGTTTGTGTGTTCGTGTGTTTGTGTGTTTGTGTGTTTGTGTGTTTGTGTGTTTGTGTGTTTGTGTGTTTGTGTGTTTGTGAGTTTGTGTGTTTGTGTGTTTGCGTGTTTTTGTGTTTGTGTTTGTGGGTTTGTGTGTTCGTGTGTTTGTGTGTTTGTGTGTTCGTGTGTTCGCGTGTTTGTGTGTTTGTGAGTTTGTGTATTGTGTGTTTGTGTTTTTGTGTGTTTGTGTGTTTGTGTGTCTGTGTGTTTTTGTGTTTGTGTGTTCGTGTGTTTGTGTGTTTGTGTGTTTGTGTGTTCGTGTGTTCGTGTGTTTGTGTGTTTGTGTGTTTGTGTGTTTGTGTGTTCGTGTGTTTGTGTATTTGTGTGTTTGTGTGATTGTGTGTTTGTGTGTTTGTGTGATTTTGTGTTCGTGTGTTTGTGTGTTTGCGTGTTTGTGTGTTCGTGTATTCGTGTGTTCGTGTGTTCGTGTGTTCGTCTGTTCGTTTGTTCGTGTGTCGTGTGTTCGTGTGTTCGTGTGTTCGTGTGTTCGTGTGTTCGTGTGTTCGTGTGTCTGTGTGTTTGTGTGTTTGTGTGTTTGTGTGTTTGTGTGTTTGTGTGTCTGTGTGTTTGTGTGATTGTGTGTTTGTGTGTTTGTGTGTTTGTGTGTTTGTGTGTGTGTGTGTTTGTGTGATCGTGTGTTTGAGTGTTTGTGTGTTTGAGTGTTTGTGTGTTTGTGTGTTTGTGTGTTTGTGTGTTTGTGTGTTTGTGTGTTTGTGTGTTTGTGTGTTTGTGTGTTTGTGTTTTTGTGTGTTTGTGTGTTTGTGTGTTCGTGTGTTTGTGTGTTTGTGTGTTTGTGTGTTTGTGGGTTTGTGTGTGTGTGTGTTTGTGTGTTTGTGTGTTTGTGTGTTTGTGTGTTTGTGTGTTTGTGTGTTTGTGTGTTTGTGTGTTTGTGTGTTTGTGTGTTTGTGTGTTTGTGTTTTTGTGTGTTTGTGTGTTTGTGTGTTTGTGTGGTCGTGTGATTGTGTGTTCGTGTGTTCGTGTGTTTGTGTGTGTGTGTGTTTGTGTGTTTGTGTGTTTGTGTGTTTGTGTGTTTGTGTGTTTGTGTGTTTGTGTGTTTGTGTGTTTGTGTGTTTGTGTGGTCGTGTGATTGTGTGTTCGTGTGTTCGTGTGTTTGTGTGTTTGAGTGTTTGTGTGTTTTCGTGTTTTTGTGTTTGTGTGTTCGCGTGTTCGCGTGTTTGTGTGTTTGTGTGTTTGTGTGTTTGTGTGTTTGCGTGTTTGTGTGTTCGTGTGTTTGTGTGTTTGTGTGTTTGTGTGTTTGTGTGTTTGTGTGTTTGTGTGTTTGTGTGTTTGTGTGTTTGTGTGTTTGTGTGTTTGTGTGTTTGTGTGTTTGTGTGTTTGTGTGTTTGTGTGTTTGTGTGTTTGTGTGTTTGTGTGTTTGTGTGTTTGTGTGTTTGTGTGTTTGTGTGTTTGTGTGTTTGTGTGTTTGTGTGTTTGTGTGTTTGTTTGTTTGTGTGTTTGTGTGTTTGTGTGTTTGTGTGTTTGCGTGTTTGCGTGTTTGTTTGTGTGTTTGTTTGTTAGTGTGTTTGTGTGTTTGTGTGTTTGTGTGTTCGTGTGTTTAGTTGTTTGTGTGTATGTGTGTTTGTGTGTTTGTGTGTTTGTGTGTTTGTGTGTTTGTGTGTTTGTGTGTGTGTACGTTTGTGCGTTTGTGTGTTTGTGCGTTTGTGTGTTTGTGTGTTTGTGTGTTTGTGTGTTTGTGTGTTTGTGTGTTTGTGTGTTTGTGTGTTTGTGTGTTTGTGTGTTTGTGTGTTTGTGTGTTTGTGTGTTTGTGTGTTTGTGTGTTTGTGTGTTTGTGTGTTTGTGTGTTTGTGTGTTTGTGTGTTTGTGTGTTTGTGTGTTTGTGTGCTTGTGTGTTTGCGTGTTTGTGTGTTTGTGTGTTTGTGTGTCTGTATGTTTGTGTGTTCGTGTTTTTGTGAGTTTGTGTGTTCGTGTGTTTGAGTGTTTGTGTGTTTGTGTGTTTGTGTGTTTGTGTGTTTGTGTGTTTGTGTGTTTGTGTGTTTGTGTGTTTGTGTGTTTGTGTGTTTGTGTGTTTGTGTGTTCGTGTGTTTGTGTGTTTGTGTGTCTGTGTGTTTGTGTGATTGTGTGTTTGTGTGTTTGTGTGTTTGTGTGTTTGTGTGTTTGTGTGTGTGTGTGTTTGTGTGTTCGTGTGTTTGAGGGTTTGTGTGTTTGTGTGTTTGTGTGTTTGTGTGTTTGCGTGTTTGTGTGTTCGTGTATTCGTGTGTTCGTGTGTTCGTGTGTTCGTGTGTTCGTGTGTTCGTCTGTTCGTTTGTTCGTGTGTCGTGTGTTCGTGTGTTCGTGTGTTCGTGTGTTCGTGTGTTCGTGTGTTCGTGTGTCTGTGTGTTTGTGTGTTTGTGTGTTTGTGTGTTTGTGTGTCTGTGTGTTTGTGTGATTGTGTGTTTGTGTGTTTGTGTGTTTGTGTGTTTGTGTGTGTGTGTGTTT
>CAXAQZ010000789.1:55000-60000 GCA_963971145.1 Sussaba pulchella
TGTTTTTGTGTGTTTTCGTGTTTGTGTGTTTGTGTGGTTGTGTATTTGTGTGTTTGTGTGTTTGTGTGTTTGTGTGTTTGTGTGTTTGTGTGTTTGTGTGTTTGTGTGTTTGTGTGTTTGTGTGTTTGTGTGTTTGTGTGTTTGTGTGTTTGTGTGTTTGTGTGTTTGTGTGTTTATGTGTTTGTGTGTTTGTGTGTTTGTGTGTTTGTGTGCTTGTGTGTTTGTGTGTTTGTGTGTTCGTGTGTTTCTGTGTTTGTCTGTTTGTGTGTTTGTGTATTCGTGTGTTTGTGTGATTGTGTGTTTCTGTGTTTGTGTTTTTGTGTGTTCAGGTGTGCGTGTGTTTGTGTGTTTGGGTGTTTGTGTGTGTGTGTGCATGTGTGTTTGTGTGTTTGTGTGTTCGTGTGTTTCTGTGTTTGTGTGTTTGTGTGTTTGTGTGTTTGTGTGTTTGTGTGTTTGTGTGTTTGTGTGTTTGTGTGTTTATGTGTTTGTGTGTTTGTGTGTATGCGTGTTTGTGTGTTTGTGTGTTTGTGTGTTTGTGTGTTTGTGTGTTTGTGTGTTTGTGTGTTTGTGTGTTTGTGTGTTTGTGTGTTTGTGTGTTTGTGTGTTTGTGTGTTTGTGTGTTTGTGTGTTTCGTGTTTGTGTGTTTGTGTGTTTGTGTGTTTGTGTGTTTGTGTGTTTGTGTGTTTGTGTGTTTGTGTGTTTGTGTGTTTGTGTGTTTGTGTGTTTGTGTGTTTGTGTGTTTGTGTGTCTGTGCGTATGTGTGTTTGTGTGTTTGTGTGTTCGTGTGTTTGTTTGTTTGTGTGTTTGTGTGTTTGTGTGTTTGTGTCTTTGTGTGTTTGTGTGTTTGTGTGTGTGTGTGTTTGTGCGTTTGTGTGTTTGTGGGTTTGTGTGTTTGTGTATTTGTGTGTTTGTGTGTTTGTGTGTTTGTGTGTTTGTGTGTTTGTGTGTTTGTGTGTTCGTGTGTTTGTGTGTTTGTGTGTTTGTGTGTTTGTGTGTTTGTGTGTTTGTGTGTTTGTGTGTTTGTGTGTTTGTGTGTTTGTGAGTTTGTGTGTTTGTGTGTTTGCGTGTTTTTGTGTTTGTGTTTGTGGGTTTGTGTGTTCGTGTGTTTGTGTGTTTGTGTGTTCGTGTGTTCGCGTGTTTGTGTGTTTGTGAGTTGGTGTATTGTGTGTTTGTGTTTTTGTGTGTTTGTGTGTTTGTGTGTCTGTGTGTTTTTGTGTTTGTGTGTTCGTGTGTTTGTGTGTTTGTGTGTTTGTGTGTTCGTGTGTTCGTGTGTTTGTGTGTTTGTGTGTTTGTGTGTTTGTGTGTTCGTGTGTTTGTGTATTTGTGTGTTTGTGTGATTGTGTGTTTGTGTGTTTGTGTGATTTTGTGTTCGTGTGTTTGTGTGTTTGCGTGTTTGTGTGTTCGTGTATTCGTGTGTTCGTGTGTTCGTGTGTTCGTCTGTTCGTTTGTTCGTGTGTCGTGTGTTCGTGTGTTCGTGTGTTCGTGTGTTCGTGTGTTCGTGTGTTCGTGTGTCTGTGTGTTTGTGTGTTTGTGTGTTTGTGTGTTTGTGTGTTTGTGTGTCTGTGTGTTTGTGTGATTGTGTGTTTGTGTGTTTGTGTGTTTGTGTGTTTGTGTGTTTGTGTGTGTGTGTGTTTGTGTGATCGTGTGTTTGAGTGTTTGTGTGTTTGAGTGTTTGTGTGTTTGTGTGTTTGTGTGTTTGTGTGTTTGTGTGTTTGTGTGTTTGTGTGTTTGTGTGTTTGTGTGTTTGTGTGTTTGTGTTTTTGTGTGTTTGTGTGTTTGTGTGTTCGTGTGTTTGTGTGTTTGTGTGTTTGTGTGTTTGTGGGTTTGTGTGTGTGTGTGTTTGTGTGTTTGTGTGTTTGTGTGTTTGTGTGTTTGTGTGTTTGTGTGTTTGTGTGTTTGTGTGTTTGTGTGTTTGTGTGTTTGTGTGTTTGTGTGTTTGTGTGTTTGTGTTTTTGTGTGTTTGTGTGTTTGTGTGTTTGTGTGGTCGTGTGATTGTGTGTTCGTGTGTTCGTGTGTTTGTGTGTGTGTGTGTTTGTGTGTTTGTGTGTTTGTGTGTTTGTGTGTTTGTGTGTTTGTGTGTTTGTGTGTTTGTGTGTTTGTGTGTTTGTGTGTTTGTGTGGTCGTGTGATTGTGTGTTCGTGTGTTCGTGTGTTTGTGTGTTTGAGTGTTTGTGTGTTTTCGTGTTTTTGTGTTTGTGTGTTCGCGTGTTCGCGTGTTTGTGTGTTTGTGTGTTTGTGTGTTTGTGTGTTTGCGTGTTTGTGTGTTCGTGTGTTTGTGTGTTTGTGTGTTTGTGTGTTTGTGTGTTTGTGTGTTTGTGTGTTTGTGTGTTTGTGTGTTTGTGTGTTTGTGTGTTTGTGTGTTTGTGTGTTTGTGTGTTTGTGTGTTTGTGTGTTTGTGTGTTTGTGTGTTTGTGTGTTTGTGTGTTTGTGTGTTTGTGTGTTTGTGTGTTTGTGTGTTTGTGTGTTTGTGTGTTTGTGTGTTTGTGTGTTTGTGTGTTTGTTTGTTTGTGTGTTTGTGTGTTTGTGTGTTTGTGTGTTTGCGTGTTTGCGTGTTTGTTTGTGTGTTTGTTTGTTAGTGTGTTTGTGTGTTTGTGTGTTTGTGTGTTCGTGTGTTTAGTTGTTTGTGTGTATGTGTGTTTGTGTGTTTGTGTGTTTGTGTGTTTGTGTGTTTGTGTGTTTGTGTGTTTGTACGTTTGTGCGTTTGTGTGTTTGTGCGTTTGTGTGTTTGTGTGTTTGTGTGTTTGTGTGTTTGTGTGTTTGTGTGTTTGTGTGTTTGTGTGTTTGTGTGTTTGTGTGTTTGTGTGTTTGTGTGTTTGTGTGTTTGTGTGTTTGTGTGTTTGTGTGTTTGTGTGTTTGTGTGTTTGTGTGTTTGTGTGTTTGTGTGTTTGTGTGCTTGTGTGTTTGCGTGTTTGTGTGTTTGTGTGTTTGTGTGTCTGTATGTTTGTGTGTTCGTGTTTTTGTGAGTTTGTGTGTTCGTGTGTTTGAGTGTTTGTGTGTTTGTGTGTTTGTGTGTTTGTGTGTTTGTGTGTTTGTGTGTTTGTGTGTTTGTGTGTTTGTGTGTTTGTGTGTTTGTGTGTTTGTGTGTTTGTGTGTTTGTGTGTTCGTGTGTTTGTGTGTTTGTGTGTCTGTGTGTTTGTGTGATTGTGTGTTTGTGTGTTTGTGTGTTTGTGTGTTTGTGTGTTTGTGTGTGTGTGTGTTTGTGTGTTCGTGTGTTTGAGGGTTTGTGTGTTTGTGTGTTTGTGTGTTTGTGTGTTTGCGTGTTTGTGTGTTCGTGTATTCGTGTGTTCGTGTGTTCGTGTGTTCGTGTGTTCGTGTGTTCGTCTGTTCGTTTGTTCGTGTGTCGTGTGTTCGTGTGTTCGTGTGTTCGTGTGTTCGTGTGTTCGTGTGTTCGTGTGTCTGTGTGTTTGTGTGTTTGTGTGTTTGTGTGTTTGTGTGTCTGTGTGTTTGTGTGATTGTGTGTTTGTGTGTTTGTGTGTTTGTGTGTGTGTGTGTTTGTGTGATCGTGTGTTTGAGTGTTTGTGTGTTTGTGTGTTTGTGTGTTTGTGTGTTTGTGTGTTTGTGTGTTTTTGTGTTTGTGTGTTTGTGTGTTTGTGTGTTTGTGTGTTTGTGTGTTTGTGTGGTTGTGTTTTTGTGTGTTTGTGTGTTTGTGTGTTCGTGTGTTTGTGTGTTTGTGTGTTTGTGGGTTTGTGTGTGTGTGTGTTTGTGTGTTTGTGTGTTTGTGTGTTTGTGTGTTTGTGTGTTTGTGTGTTTGTGTGTTTGTGTGTTTGTGTATTTGTGTTTTTGTGTGTTTGTGTGTTTGTGTGTTTGTGTGGTCGTGTGATTGTGTGTTCGTGTGTTCGTGTGTTTGTGTGTGTGTGTGTTTGTGTGTTTGTGTGTTTGTGTGTTTGTGTGTTTGTGTGTTTGTGTGTTTGTGTGTTTGTGTGTTTGTGTGTTCGTGTGTCCGTGTGTTTGTGTGTTTGTGTGTTCGTGTGGTCGTGTGATTGTGTGTTCGTGTGTTCGTGTGTTTGTGTGTTTGAGTGTTTGTGTGTTTTCGTGTTTTTGTGTTTGTGTGTTCGCGTGTTCGCGTGTTTGTGTGTTTGTGTGTTTGTTTGTTTGTGTTTTTGTGTGTTTGTGTATTTGTGTGTTTATGTGTTTGTGTGTTTGTGTGTTTGTGTGTTTGTGTGTTTGTGTGTTTGTTCGTTTGTGTGTTTGTGTGTTTGTGTGTTTGTGTGTTTGTTCGTTTGTGTGTTTGTGTGTTTGTGTGTTTGTGTGTTTGTGTGTTTGTGTTTTTGTGTGTTTTCGTGTTTGTGTGTTTGTGTGGTTGTGTATTTGTGTGTTTGTGTGTTTGTGTGTTTGTGTGTTTGTGTGTTTGTGTGTTTGTGTGTTTGTGTGTTTGTGTGTTTGTGTGTTTGTGTGTTTGTGTGTTTGTGTGTTTGTGTGTTTGTGTGTTTGTGTGTTTATGTGTTTGTGTGTTTGTGTGTTTGTGTGTTTGTGTGCTTGTGTGTTTGTGTGTTTGTGTGTTCGTGTGTTTCTGTGTTTGTCTGTTTGTGTGTTTGTGTATTCGTGTGTTTGTGTGATTGTGTGTTTCTGTGTTTGTGTTTTTGTGTGTTCAGGTGTGCGTGTGTTTGTGTGTTTGGGTGTTTGTGTGTGTGTGTGCATGTGTGTTTGTGTGTTTGTGTGTTCGTGTGTTTCTGTGTTTGTGTGTTTGTGTGTTTGTGTGTTTGTGTGTTTGTGTGTTTGTGTGTTTGTGTGTTTATGTGTTTGTGTGTTTGTGTGTATGCGTGTTTGTGTGTTTGTGTGTTTGTGTGTTTGTGTGTTTGTGTGTTTGTGTGTTTGTGTGTTTGTGTGTTTGTGTGTTTGTGTGTTTGTGTGTTTGTGTGTTTGTGTGTTTGTGTGTTTGTGTGTTTCGTGTTTGTGTGTTTGTGTGTTTGTGTGTTTGTGTGTTTGTGTGTTTGTGTGTTTGTGTGTTTGTGTGTTTGTGTGTTTGTGTGTTTGTGTGTTTGTGTGTTTGTGTGTTTGTGT